>CM047882.1:58384-71096 GCA_026212405.1 Petrea volubilis
GCTTTTGCTGGGTCCCGGAAACCCCTTGAATTCCATATTAGAAAACTGATCATTAAGCATTTTGAGATGAATTACCAGATTTAGCTTTACTCCTAGTAATTCGAGGAGCAACATCGACATGTTTCTTCTTCTCTTTAACCACCGTCTTCTTCTTTGCCTCTGATGAACTCGTGGACTGAGAATGGCCACTGGACCGAGCAGGAGTTAGGCTGTCATTACTTTCAGTGGCAGTCCCTTGTGAACATTTGGACGAGGGCTTGTAGAGTGGATCATTCCCAAGAGATGCTTGGGCCTCCGAATCAGTTTGGGAATCAAATTCTTCACCAGTGGAATGTTCTTCAATGATTGGGCTTTTATCTAGGTTGCGAGAAACATATTCTGTTGCATTATTCTCTCCAACACCTGATTTGGACTGCCTTTGAGGGCCCAATGTGCCACCTGTGTCCAAAATGGCCTTCAGGCTCTGTGGGCGGCCATTTGTAGGAATTTCACTTGGGCCTATATATCGTGGTCCAGAAGCCCGTCCACTATGCGGTGTCCCAGAGCCCAACTCACTAGGATCATTCCCATCCATGGGCTGAGTGAACCCATCAGCAGGCTTAGGCTTGGGCTGTGGTGTGCGTGAGCCTAGATCACTTGAATCATCCATACCATTATTATGTTCCTGCAACCCATCCATTATCGAGTCCATCTCATCACGGGCTAGCATGGGCTGTTGGAATGATTCGTCAGCCCTCTCAGCTAACTCAGCTGCGTCCCAATCCTCTTTCCCATCAGCCTCATCAACCCCATTTGCACTTGTTTTAGCAGGTCTCTCATTATTTTCGGACTCTAAAATTTGTTCAGAATCAATTAACTGTCGAATCTTCTCTACCACAATCCCAAAATCTTTACCATCCGATTTTCTTGATTTCGTAAGCATACCTGTCTCTACTACGCACGACAAATCAGCTTCCTTAGCAGTTAAAATTCTATCCGCCTTTTTTCCCGCTTCAGAAAAATTTTCCACGTTTTGCACAATCCCTTCCATGTTTCTCGGTTCCATATCAACAACTGCCTCTTGTGCACACCATTGATCGTTCTCCTCATTTTTAGGAACTCTATCAGACCCCCTTAACTAGGTAAAACGGTTACTGACTATCATATAATCAGCTGAATCTTTGTTAGGGTTTCCTTTAGAAGCTGCTATTTTCTGCCGTTCATCCCTAACTGTAGAGTCCTTGTCCTTTTTGGATTTGGACTTTGAGACTTCCACCCAATGTGAAACTCTGTCGCCGGTGATGTCATCGACCGGAGCCTAGACCTCCGCCTGCCTCTGCACAATAGTCGCCGAAAACTGCATATTTTTTCTAGAAACCTGCTGCTGCTCCAGAAACCCGTTATGATCTATATTTCTGCGCAGAAAGTCTCCTGACCTTAAAACCAAACGTTTACCTTCCCGCACTGAATTCTGTCCAGTCTCATAACCTGTATGCTGTCCAAGATCAGTCTTTTTATTTGTTTCTGCTGTTGGACGTGTATTCTCCACTTCTTTTCCTTTGCGCAAAGCATCTAGCTTCTCCCTCAAATCTCCCTGGAACTGGACATGCTCATCATTCAATGCTTCCTTTTCCACTAACAACTTACAGTCTTTGGCTTTATGATCCCTACGGCAACAAATATGGCAATAGGGAGGTATCCATTCACACTCCACTGGTTGCTCAAAGAACCGATTACCATCCTTCGCTTTTACTGACTTCTTAATCGGCTTCGTAATATCCACATCTACACAGATTCGTGCTTCCGTTAGGGTTTAGGGTTTGGGGTTTGGGGTTTGGGGTTTGGGGTTTGGGGTTTAGGGTTTAGGGTTTAGGGTTTGGGGTTTGGGGTTTAGCGTTTGGGGTTTGGGGTTTGGGGTTTGGGGTTTGGGGTTGAGGGTTGAGGGTTGAGGGTTGAGGGTTGAGGGTTTAGGGTTTAGGGTTTAGGGTTTAGGGTTTAGGGTTTTTTTTTTTTTAATAATTCAAATTGCGTACATTCATGAATCTAACATTTCCCATGACATCATCATCATCTTATACTGCTAAGAAAATTAGGATTGATAACGGATTGCTTAGAATTCAAAAGAAGGGTCATCATCATCGTACTGTGTTTCCCAGTCGTCACTCGATTCTGACTGTAGCTCAAGACTCTGACTTCTAAATTGGCATCTCTACTCCATGACATCAGCTTGCGTTCGCCCGAGTGAGTTCGATGAAGTGGATATACCTTTTTCTTGGCACATTCCTCTAGCAAGTATTCATCTGAGTAAATGTCCTTTACATGACGAAAGGGGTTGATTGATGGACTCGAGGGACATGCATATTTGCTGGGATGTTCCATATTAGGTCCAAGGACAGCTCCAATCTGTGATTTCATTTTGGGCTGTCCAAAGTTATAAAACAGACACCTTAAATTATCCATCGACTCACCGGGAAAATGAAATTCCTCCTCAACCTGAGAACTTGCCTCCTCTATATGCTCCTTCTTGTTCCCATTGCATTCCTCTTTATTTTGAAGTTCAGAAATTACATGTTCCCATTGAATCAGAGGGCCGCATTCCGGGTGGGAGATAGTGTTTTCGTTCAAAAAGACCGTCTCACGACATGTATCGGATGGTTTTTGGCCAATAGATAACGTATCCTTCGGGCTTGATGATGTACTCGAATAATTAAAAGTGTCATTTGGATCCGTGTTGGTTGTGCAAACCTCCAAGGAGTCGGAAATTACACAGACACCCCCTATTGGTGGCCCCGTGTCTGGAGCAACGCTTGCTGGTTTGGCAGTGTCTAAATTTACAGCGCCCTCCCCTACCAGGTTCTGTGAAATTACAGGCCCCCCATAGGTGCTTGTTGGTCAGTTTCCAAAATTACAGGAACACCCCCTGGGTAATTCAGGCAGCCCACTTGAAGCTTGCTTTTAAGGTGTGCCTTGGTCCGATTTCTCTTCTTTTTTTTCCTCCTTTCAGTACGAACTAAAGCCCGTTCAACCATAGCATCCACCACGACATCAAGCCCACTTTCAAAAGCTTGATTGGGATCATAGGAATCCAAGCCCGCTTGGGCCACCTCAGGGGGCGAGGTTTGGACCATCAAACATGCAGGGGAAGGGGCTGGATTGTGAGTGTGGGCAGCAGGCTTTGGTGAAGAAATGTCCACCTCAACAGCCCAACAATCTTGAGGGGAACTCAATTCGACTGGGGCCAATGTAAGGGGTGCTGGTGCTGTGTTTTGTTGTAAAGGAAGCCCCACAACGTCATCCACATTGCCACCCACCACCTCATGAATGGGTGACGTGGGCGCTGAGCGATCATCCCGATCAGCAGCGGAATTTCTTAAACGCGGATACACCTTACCATCTTGAGTACCCAAAAAATCAGCCTCGATTCCTTCAGCTTCTTTAAGATCCCTGAACATAGCCAAAAACGTTTGCTGTCCCAAAAAAGCTGCTGGAGGAGAATAAATTACAGCTAAGTCCCTCAAATTTGCAGCTGTACAAAAGGGAGCCTGGTCTGGAATGTGGGGGGCAATTTCTCCAACATTGGGACCCCCTAACACCACATTCTCGTGAGTGGCAGCAGCAGGGAGGGAGAAGGAATCTTCCTCATGTGGGGGCTGCACGAGGTGAGCAGCAGCTGGAGCATTCACGTGAGACACAGCAGCATGGGCACTGACGTGGGACACAGCAGCATGGGCTGAGTTGGTCTCCAAACTTTGCTCCAAAAAAGAGACAATATTCCCATCCATGTTCAGCCCCATTTTCACGCCTGTTTTGGGAAATGCAGGCGCAGAAACAGCTGCTGTAGGGACATCCAGGTTCAGCCTCCCCGCGTTGCTGGGTTCGGTCCATGTTTGCACTTCCCCATGTGGGGAATTCTCGTTGGAAACCACAGCTGGAGCACTCACGTGGGACACAGCAGCATGGGCTGAGTTGGTCTCCAAACTTTGCTCCAAAAAAGAGCCTTGATTCCCAGCCATGTTCAGCCTTGATTCCACGCCTGTTTTGGGAAGAGGAACCGCAGCAATATCCTGCAAAACGTGCTGATTTTCAGCAAGGTGGGCCTGCCCTTTTTGCACACCCAAGATCACAGTTTGTTGCTCCAAAGTGGAGGCCTTGTTCACGTCCAAATTCATCCCGAAAATCACTCCACTGCTGTGTACAATGTCAGCCCTTGATTCATGCTGATTTGACGGCGAAATGGAAGGAGGCACGGCAGCTGAAGGAGACGGAACCTGTGCAGCAGTGGCTGGAATCTGGGCCGTCGCCAGAGGCTGCAAATTCACACCAGGAATTGGACCAAATATAACCTGCTGTTCACGAAGACTCTGAACCGTTCCAGCAGTGTCTTTCCCTCTCCTTTTAGCATTCAATTTCTCTCGAAAATCCCCCGGGATTGGCACTTCTTCTCCCGGGATTGGCACTACTTTTCCTAGCTGCTCATTAGCATGCACAAACACCTTACAATCCAAAGCCTTGTGATCCCTTCGACAACACTTGTGACAATAGGGAGGGAGTCCCTCACATTCAACTGGTTGTTCAAAAAATCGATCTCCATCCTTCACCTTGACTGATCTCCTAATCGGTTTGGTGATGTCTATCTCCACACAAACCCGAGCCTCATTCAACTTCGTAATATCAGCGGTAGGTTCATCCACACGTAAGGGCTTTCCAATACATGCAGCGATGACATACAACGCCGGCACCGGCAACATATGATATGGCAGATCAGGTATTTTAAACCATACGGGGCAAATCGGAGACTCGTATTTCGGGTTGAAATCAGGAAGTCCCTTAAAATACCATACTTCTCGCAAAAATAACCTTGAATAATCATCATGGTCATATAAATGAATTAAAACATGGCTGGAATTAATTGGAACCAACCTGAATCGTCTCTTTAAATTCATCTTTGTGAATAATAACCTCAAATTATTCATCGGAGGACGTCCATGAGAGAACTTCCCGATCAGAGCGTACCTAAACACCTCACATAACTTCTCCTTTTCCGTAGGGGAAAAGACAGCAATCTTCTCCCCGTTATGCTCCATCACTGTACCCGCCGGCTTGAAAGTCTCCAAATCAAAGTTCTTTTTTCTTTCTCTTGCGTCGGGTGCAAATGGATCAACCGCCGGAGCTCCGGTGACTGATGCATAAGTCCGTTTGGTGGGGGGCGGATCCGGAGGATCCCCCATGAATGGGAAGAAAGGCCAAATTCTAGAGAGAAGGCAGAGAATTTTTTCTAGAGAGAGAAAGTTTTTGGTTGGTTTGGTTTTTTTTGGTTTAGGGTTTAGGGTTTAATGTTTAGGGTTTGGGGTTTGGGGTTTGGGGTTTAGGGTTTAGGGTTGGGGGTTTTTAGGGTTTGGGGTTTAGGGTTTTTTTTTTTTTTTTTTTTTTTTTTTTTTTTTTTTTTTAAAAAAAAGGAGGGACCCCCCCAGTTTATTGATAATCAAAAGGGAGCATTACAAGGAGAACATTACAAGTACAGCCAAAGGCATAAAACACAAGAGAGAAGCAAAATTCAAGACCTATGTTTATAACGAAAATACGGAAGACCAATCATATCCATTCTCACTAATCCACGAAGCTTGCCTTGGAGTTGTGTCGGTTCAATCACTCTAGATGTAAGAAAATCACATGCCATGTTAGCTAGGCAGTCCGCAACTTGATTGCCTTCACGAAATATATGCGTAACTTTCACCTCCAATTTTCGCATTAACGAGCGAGTCTTGCAAACAAGATGTTGTAAGTCCCAAGAAGTCCCTTGATCAGTACCAATGAGCCCCAGTACCGCTTGGGCATCCAGCTCAAGCCATATCCGTCGATAACCACGGGCATGTGCAAGTCTCATCCCTTCGTAGGCTGCAAATAATTCAGCATATATGCTCTTACAGTCCCCGAGATAAGAGAAAAAGGCGAACACTGGTGTGCCCAGGTGTGTTCTCGCAATTCCTCCTGCCCCAGCAGTAGCAGCTCCCTTACGAGCGGCTCCATCTGTGTTAATTTTAATCCAAGAATACTCAGGTTTAAGCCATCTCACCATGTGAGTCACAATATGTGGTTGTCGCTGCTGTATGTGAAACAAGTCAGCCACAGCTACATCGTCTTGCCAAAGGTGTGATTTCAGGACCCCTGATTCAATAAGGAGTCGAATATGCCGCCAAATCCTGAACACAATCTGACTAGCGATTACCCTTTTCCCCCTGTATTTTGCATTGTTCCGAGCCTCCCATAAATACCAAAGAATGAGGATTGGAACAATAAGTCTCATACTCATACCACCACGAATGTGTCTAGAATTTCTCCAGTAATTAAGAACCAGCACAATCTCATGAGAATTAACCGGGGCAATATGAAAGATGTCAGAAAAGAATTGCCAAACAAGCTGAGCTTTCCAATTATGGAGAAATACATGCGCCACCGTCTCCTCTTGGCAGCAACACTGACACTTAGAAGCTATGTGAAATCCTTTTTGCCTCATTCTCGCATCGACAGGTACCCAACCTTTAATAAGGCGCCATATGAAAATTGAAATATTGGGAGTGATAAAGGGGGACCAAATGTTTAAGAAGAGGTCCGACGTTTGATACTTTTCACGAATCATCTCCCACATAGACTTTGTAGTGAAGAACCCCTTCGAATCCCGCTTCCAAAGCATCTTGTCTTTACCCCCAGTATCAATAGGGATTGAAACAACCTTCTCCACAAGTCCCATAGACAAAACAGCATCCAACTTGTTAACGTCCCAATCCTGTGCATGCCAAAATTGAGAGACTCGCGCCCCACTGTAGCTATGTTGCTCAATTAGATCCTTGAGAGAGCCGTCAAGCAACCATCGATCCTGCCAAAAAGAAACCTCCCCACTCCCCAGTTGCCACACAATGTTAGGTTCGACCAAATGTCTCACCCTGCAAATGCGTTTCCAAGTAGGAGAATCCTGTGGTTGGACGCTAGTTTCCATGGGATGATAACCCCTCACATATTTTCCTTTCAGAAACGTGGCCCAGAGAGACTTTTGTAACCGGAATTTCCACCAAAGCTTTCCTGAAAAACTTTTAACCATATCTTCCAACTCACGAACACCAACCCCGCCTTCACCGTAAGGTTTGCACAAGGCATCCCAGGCTGCCCAATGTAGCTTACGTTGGCCTCCGTAAGATCCCCAAAAGAAGCGATTTAGAAGACGTGACATCGTGGTAAGAGTTTGTTTGGGAGGCTCCAACACCTGCATAATATAAAGCGGTAATGACAGCAAAACACTCTTGATCAGCATAAGACGTCCACCCAGAGTTAATTGACGATTTTCCCATGTAAGTAACATAGCCCTCATTTTTTCGATGATGGGTGCATAAAGAAGGGATCGCTTATTTCCAACATAAAGGGGGGCTCCAAGGTACCGCAAAGGAAGCTCCGCCTGTGAGAAACCGGTAATCCGCTTGATACGTCGCACCCGATCGATCGCACAACTCTTGGAAACCACGAATGCACTCTTAGTGAAATTGATTTTCTGACCGGAAATCAGCTCATAATCTTTCAAGAAGCGCATCAGTTTCTTAACGCCTGAAATCCCTGCCCTAGTGAAGATGATAATGTCATCAGCATATGCGAGGTGCGAGACCACAACTTCCGAGTTATTAATATACTGCATTGAAGGATTACGGTGAACTAATCCATCTAATCCATGAGCTAACCATTCCGCAGCTAAAATAAATAGCGCAGGGGAAATGGGATCGCCTTGACGCAATCCGCGAGATGAATGAAAGAACCCGGTATTGACCCCATTGATGATGACAGAAAACCAACAGTTTGTGATACAGTTACTAATCAGCATACACCATTTAGCATTGAAGCCTAATTTTTCAAGCATTCTGAGCAGGAATGGCCAATGTACACGATCATACGCCTTATCCATGTCAAGTTTGGCAATTAGACGACCTCCGTGAACTTTTCCATTCAAAGAGTGAACAAGCTCCTGCGCCAATAAGATGTTATCCGATATCGCCCGCCCTGCAATGAACCCAGACTGTGCCGGGGAAATAATCAAGGGGAGGACCTTTGCAAGACGCATATATAGCAACTTCGTCATGATTTTGTTCGTGACATTACATAAACTGATAGGACGAAAATGTGCCCATGTGTTCGCCTCTTTTGACTTCGGTAAAAGCACAATAGTTGTGCATGTAAATGCACGAGGCATAGGTGTCCCAGAGAAGAATTCTTCCACTGCCTCCACCACATCCGACTGCACAATATCCCAGCAGGTTTGATAGAAAAGAGAAGAAAAACCATCAGGCCCTGCTGCAGATTCCGGATTGATCCCAAACACTGCAGCCCGAATATCTTCCTTGGACGGCGGCATGCAAAGTTGTTCAGAAATTTCTGAAGAGAGGAGACAAGGGACATGATCGAATGTGCCACTAAGCGATACCCCTTCGTCTGCTGTAAGCAAGCTTTGAAAGTACGAAGCCGCAGAACTACTAATATCCTTCTGCCTCTCAAGGATTCTGTTACCATCAATGATGCAATGAAGATGATTCTTTTGCCTCTTTTTCTTAACCAAATTGTGAAAGTAACGTGTATTACGTTCGCCGTCCACCACCCATTTGGCTGCTGATTTCTGCTGCCAAAAATCCTCCTCGATTGCCAATGCCCGATTCAAATCAGCCGTAGCTTTGTTCATGGCCAAGAGGTTACTTGAATTAGGCAATACATCAAACTGCTTCTCTGCGGTGGCAGCTGCATGCTCGGCCTTAGCAACATTATCAAAGACATTCCCAAAGCATTCCCAATTCCAGTGTTTAAGTCTTTTTTTGAGGCGAAACAACTTCGTTTGTAACTTCTGCATGCCATGTAAAGATGTCGGCATCCCCCAATTATCCGTCACCAAATCCATAAAACCAGGATGACGTAACCACATTTTTTGAAATCTGAAGGCCGAGGGAGACTTAGCTTCAGGTAAAGAGGGCTTGATTAATAATGCCACATGATCAGAAGCATGCCTGATAAGATGAAAAGGCTTGAAGTCCGGGAACAGATCCAACCAACCCGAAGAGATTAGGACTCGGTCCAGTCTTTCCCACAAACGACGATTAGTCCAAGTAAACTTTTCCCCGACGAACCCGGGATCAATTAGTCCACACCCATCAATGCAGTCGTTGAAGTCTTCCATGGGCCCAAGTTTCGGTGGTGCCCCTCCTCGTTTCTCGTCAATAGACCGGATGACGTTGAAATCTCCCCCGATAAGCCACGGGTCCGGAGTAGCAATTGATCTCATCAAGTTCCAAAGCTCCCTTCTGTCCCCCCTAGTGTGCCTTCCATAGACGAACGAACAGAAAATTGGTTTCGGAAGTAACTGTGAACTCACCTTAATGTGCATAATCTGATCCTCATTAATCAACAGCTGCACCGAAATGTTTTCTTGGTAAAAGCACCAAATATGATTGGAAGGGTTCGTGAGAACCCCTGAAAATCCCAAACGACGAGACAAATAATCACTCTTGAATTTAGTTTTTGGCTCAAGGATCACCAAAATCTGCAACTTAAATTTCTTTTTTAATTTTTTTATGTAACGAACTTTGGCGGGATTACTCAAACCCCGTGAATTCCACAACAGAATATTGATCATTAAATCTGTTTAGATGAGTTTCCTGACCTTGCTTTACTCCGGGTGTTACGAGGAGCAATATTTGTGTTAATATTCCTGTGTTTAACACTCTTCTTCTTCTCCATTTCTGCTGAATTCGTAACCTGCGAGCTGCTACTGGAGTCGTTGCCATGGGGCAGCGTTGGACTGCCATCCGTTTCATATTCCTGCCCTTGTTTGGTCCCGAATGGAGGGTCCCCAGGTGAGGGTTCAGGTTCTGTAATTCGGTCCAGACAGCCACGCTCACTTCCCCCAGCACGATACCTGGGACTGCTGGGACCCAATTCACTGCCCCAGTCGACAACAGTCTGAATTATTTGTTCCTGGCCGTGTGTTGTTGCACCTGGACCTGCACATCTTGGCCCCGAACCTGCTGCATGCGTCCGACAAGTCACTGAACCCACGCCACTATCATTGGGCTGCTCAAAGATGCCCCCAACAAAAGCTGGGTCTGTCTCCTCTTCAGCTAGGATGGGCTGCCTGTACGATTCGTCTGCCCATTCCGCCATGTCAGCTGCTTCCACAACAGGTTCCCCAGCTGCAGCTTCGTCTGGCTCAGCTCCACTTGCCTCATGGTTCAGAGATTCCAAGATTCTCTCAGAATGCGTGAGGCTGACACATTTGTCCACCAAGCTTTGCACGCCTCTTTGGCTCTCTATAATAGGTGTCTCGATCAGACCAAAAACCTTATCACGTGGGTAAGCTAATCCCTCCTTTTCTGAAACCCATACCGATTCTTCCAAGGGGGCAAATTTATTGGACATTGCAAACGAGGCATTTCGGTTCCCACTAGTGTTTCCCTTCTCCATCCTTGTGTTCCTCCGTCGGGGAGATTCGTGTGACACTACCATCCCTGAAGAACCACTGCTGCCATCACTATCTTTTCTGGCCGTTTTCTGGACTGCTTTCGTCGAATTCTGCATGATCTCCGCTGGATTCTGAATATTTGCCTTCGGACACTTCATGACTGAAACCAGAGTTTCCCCTTGAACTTGACTTTGATCTATATCTCTCTCCAACCCCTTCTCGGACCGCAGCAACTGTCCCACGTCCACAGCTTGGCATGCAGATTGAGGAACCTGCTGAAGTTGTGAACTCCGTCCCATGTACCCTTGTGTTTGGGGTTGATGCATGGGAGCATAGGGTTTTTCTAACAGCCCATGTGCCCGCTTCTCTATATCATCTTGCTTTGTCCGTGAGGCCACCAAATTTTCTCTTAATTTTCCCTTAAGCAGTTCGCTATCTTCACACAAATCCTCATCGTCCGTCCCCCACTTACAGTCCTTAGCTCGGTGATCTCTTTTGCAGCACCTATTGCAATATAGTGGGAGCCTTTCACACACGATTGGTTGTTCATAACATCGGTCTCCATCTTTCACCTTGACTGATGTTTTAATGGGTTTTGTGATGTCTATCTCCACACAAACCCGTGCCTCTCGGAGCTTGGTAAGATCCGCCGTTGGCTCATCGACACGCAAGGGATTACCAATGCATGAAGCGACCACGTAAAGCGCAGGGATCGGCAATATATGAAAAGGTAAATTCGGCACCTTAAACCAAACTGGGCATATAGGAGACTCAAGTGTCGGATCAAAATCCGGAGTCCATTTAAATGATCGCATGGGAAAACCATTAAAATACCAAACCTCCCGCATAACCAATCTGGAATAATCATCATGATCATAAAGGTGAATCAAGACATGGCTAGCATTAATAGGCACTAACCTGAAACGGCGTTTCAAATTCATCTTGGTGAACAATATCCTCAAATTATTCATCGATGGTCTCCCATGAGAAAATTTCCCAATTAAAGCATATTTGAAAGTGTCGCATAATTTTTCTTTCTGTAGAGTAGTGAAGACGGCAATCTTTTCCCCGTTATGCTCCACTATAGAACCTGCCGGTGTGAATGTTGAAAGATCAAAATTCTTTTTCCGTTCACGTGCGTCTGGAGTGAACAAATCGGCAGCCGTAACTCCAGCGTAGGATTTTCCGGACATTGAAGGTCCACCGGCTTTGAAATGGCCGGCGAAATCCGGAGGATCCCCCATGACTGAGGCCAAAGGCCACGGTGAAATTTTAGAGAGAAGGCAGAGGATTTTTGTAGAGAGAGAAAGTTTTTTTTTGGTTTAGGGTTTAGGGTTTAGGGTTTAGGGTTTAGGGTTTAGGGTTTAGGGTTTAGGGTTTAGGGTTTTAGGGTTTAGGGTTTAGGGTTTAGGGTTTAGGGTTTAGGGTTTAGGGTTTAGGGTTTAGGGTTTAGGGTTTAGGGTTTAGGGTTTAGGGTTTAGGGTTTTTTTTTTGATAGCAGAGGATAAAATTTACTTATATAGATAATCTGTCAATTTACAGGATATAATGAAATTTATCAAATGCCAGACAAATTGTTTATGCTCTGCCGCCAGAACATATCAAAAAGAAAGACAAAACTTTATCAATAACCCTAACTAATTCTACCACCGCAACTAGAAACCAATTAATCTGTGCTCAAGCACGTTCGCCACGAATACGCCTTGCCAACTGGATATCCTTAGGCATGATTGTAACCCTCTTGGCGTGGATGGCGCACAAGTTGGTGTCTTCAAAGAGACCCACAAGATACGCCTCCGCTGCTTCCTGGAGCGCAAGAACCGCGTGGCTCTGGAACCTCAAATCGGTCTTGAAGTCCTGAGCGATTTCACGGACCAATCGCTGGAACGGCAACTTGCGGATGAGGAGCTCCGTGCTCTTCTGGTATTTCCGGATTTCACGAAGAGCGACAGTTCCAGGGCGGTAACGGTGGGGCTTTTTCACTCCGCCGGTTGTTGGAGCAGACTTCCTTGCAGCCTTGGTAGCTAGCTGCTTCCTGGGGGCCTTCCCACCGGTGGATTTACGCGCAGTCTGCTTCGTACGGGCCATTGCTTCTCAATTCAATAGGAAACCAAATTCACTTGAATATAATTCTTGGAGCAGATAAACCGAAGAAGAAATTTGTGAAATCTTTCGAGAGTTCCGTATAATGTTGTTGGTTTAGGGTTTAGGGTTTTAGGGTTTAGGGTTAGGGTTTAGGGTTTAGGGTTT
>CM047882.1:71596-114822 GCA_026212405.1 Petrea volubilis
AAACCCTAAACCCTAAACCCTAAACCCTAAACCCTAAACCCTAAACCCTAAAACCCTAAACCCTAAAACCCTAAACCCTAAACCCTAAACCCTAAACCCTAAACCCTAAACCCTAAACCCTAAACCCTAAACCCTAAACCCTAAACCCTAAACCCTAAACCCTAAACCCTAAACCCTAAACCCTAAACCCTAAACCCTAAACCCTAAACCCTAAACCCTAAACCCCAAAAACCCTAAACCCTAAACCCTAAACCCTAAACCCTAAACCCTAAACCCTAAACCCTAAACCCTAAACCCTAAACCCCAAACCCAAACCCCAAACCCCAAACCCCAAACCCCAAACCCCAAACCCCAAACCCCAAACCCCAAACCCCAAACCCCAAACCCCAAACCCCAAACCCCAAACCCCAAACCCCAAAACCCTAAACCCCAAACCCTAAACCCCAAACCCCAAACCCTAAACCCTAAACCCTAAACCCTAAACCCTAAACCCTAAACCCTAAACCCTAAACCCTAAACCCTAAACCCTAAACCCTAAACCCTAAACCCTAAACCCTAAACCCCTAAACCCTAAACCCTAAACCCTAAACCCTAAACCCTAAAACCTAAACCCTAAACCCTAAACCCTAAACCCTAAACCCTAAACCCTAAACCCTAAACCCTAAACCCCTAAACCCTAAACCCCAAACTCTAAACCCCAAACCCCAAACCCCAAACCCAAACCCCAAAACCCCAAACCCCAAACCCCAAACCCCAAACCCCAAACCCTAAACCCTAAACCGCCCCTTCTTGCCTGTCGACACTCTGTTGAATTCCCTCAGCAGGGCCGCATCTTACCCAGAGCAATGGCGTTTGTCAAAGCCCAGAAAACGAAGGCTTACTTCAAGCGTTTTCAAGTCAAATTCAAGATAAGGAGACAGGGAAAAGACTGACTACCGGTCCAGGATTCGTCTGATCAATCAGGACAAGAACAAGTACAACACTCCTAAATATCGATATGTTGTTCGATTTACCAACAAAGACATCATTGCCCAAATCGTATCTGCTAGTATTGCCGGTGACCATGTCCTTGCTGCTGCATACTCACATGAGCTACCGCGCTATGGTCTTGAAGTTGGCCTCACCAATTATGCTGCTGCTTACTGCACTGGACTTCTTTTGGGTCGCCGAGTTCTAAAGAAGCTTGAGATGGATGAAGAGTATGAAGGAAATGTTGAGGCCACTGGTGAGGATTACTCTGTTGAACCCGCTGATATCAGGAGGCCTTTCCGTGCTCTCCTGGATGTTGGGCTTATCAGAACCACAACTGGGAACCGTGTGTTTGGTGCGCTCAAGGGAGCTCTGGATGCTGGACTTGATATCCCCCACAGCGATAAGAGGTTTGCTGGTTTTAGCAAGGATAGCAAGCAACTTGATGCTGAAGTGCACCGTAAGTACATCTATGGAGGTCATGTTGCTGCTTACATGAATACTTTGATGGAAGATGAGCCCGAGAAGTACCAGTCGCACTTTAGTGAGTACATCAAAAAGGGAATCAGCGCAGAAAACATTGAGGCTCTGTACGAGAAGGTACATGCAGCCATTCGTGCTGACCCGACAGAAAAGAAATCCGAGAAGCCGGCACCGAAGGAGCACAAGAGATACAACTTGAAGAAGCTGACATATGAGGAGAGGAAGGCCAAGTTGATTGAGAGGTTGAATGCTCTGAATTCCGCTGCAGGAAATGTTGACGACGACGATGACGACGATGATGACGAGTGATCGTCGTAAATAGGCGTCTAAGTTTCTGTCAGTTTTGGTTATTGTGTTTTTGTGTAATGTATGCCTTAATTGGCATTTTTAGAACGACAGTTTCATCTTGTGTCTGGGAACAATAGGTTGTGGAGTTCATGATTCCCTTTGAGTTTAAACTTAAGATTATCCATCCACAGTTTCATGAATGACTTTTCTTTTAATTTGGAGTAATGAATGTGATGTTTCGCTGCAAAAAAAAAAAAAAAAAAAAAAAAAAACCCTAAACCCTAAACCTATTTTCTCCCTATGACAGATCCTCCCCCTATTGTACTTCCGTCGGCGGCGACCAAAAAGCCGCCGGACAACCGGCCGCCACTCCCTCTCCCACCGCGCAGGACTTTTGCCAAAGTCACCAATCCAGCGGCAGGCCAAGCTTTTGAGATTTCAACGCGTGAAAGGAAAAAATATTTTTATGATGTCCCGGGACCGATGGGAACTCCCACCCGAAAAAATGGAATGAAGGCGCTGAAATTATCACCTGAAGAGTGTGCAACGTTGATGGACCCCTATCAATTTGCACTTGTTGGGAAATTTCCATGTGGAGGTCCGTCATGGAAAACGGTTCGTATCTTGTTTCACAATCTCAAACTGAACGGGATTTATCAATTTGGAATTTTGGATGAAAAACACTGCCTTATTGTGTTATCCAATCCTGAAGATTATAACCGATTATGGAGGAAAAAGTACTTGGATTTTCATGGTTTCACCATGAGAATCCTCAAATATACAGCCACATTTGACCCACTGATTGAAGCTTCGATCGCACCCGTATGGGTCGAATTCCCCAAGATTAAGCCTCACCTCTCCAACAAACGACTCATCTGGGGGCTAGCTGAACTTCTTGGGACGCCGTTGAGAATTGACGAGCCCACGTCGGACCGCACTCGACCAAGCACAGCTCGGGTTTTAGTCGAAATCGACGTTCTACAGCCTATGGATCAGGTTTTGCTCGTTGATTATGGTGGCGTAGATATTATTCAGAAGGTTTGTTATGGCCCTGTTCCCCATTATTGCGTAAATTGCCAAGAGTTTCATACAAAGCAGGAGTGTGGGAAGCTTCCAGACCAACGTCCTATAGGTGTTCGACAAAATGCCGAGGTGAAAATTTCTGAAGTTGTTGCACCTAACCCTCCACCTGTTCGACAGAATGCCTCTGAGAAACCTTCCCAAGAATGGCGGGTTGTCTCACATTCCCGCAAGCAGCGTTCAGACCAAGGTAAAGATAAGATCGATGAGTTTCCTTCAGCTGATACAGCTGTAAAAGTAAACTCATTTGCAGTTTTGGAGAATGAGGAGGAAGTGGTACCTGCTGCTGATTTGGTTAATGCTGCAAACAAATCAGTTGTTTTTTCCACTCAACTTACCAATCTAGCTGCTGCCCATCTGGGTGTTGATCAGCCCCCAAACTCAGCAATTGATCTTCCTTCAGCTGATCAAAGACCTATGCACTCGGCTGTTCCTGCGCAGATTTCGTGTGACCAACACATTGCCAACAAGCTCCCAGACGGAATCCCAACTGAAAATGATTTCATTAATTCTCCTAACCTCGACAAGGAGACTCAACCCGACACCACTAACGTGCGGTCAAACCTGCACATTGAACAGCCCCATGGCTTTCGTATACAATCTGGTAATACTCCTTATAATGATACTCAACACGGAATTGCGTATGGAAAGGATGGCTTCCAAACTCAAGGACAAAACCATGCAAATCAGCCTGTTTACTCATGTGTTAAAGTTGTTTTGCCAATTGATAGACCAATGGCCTCTCCCACGGAACTTTGCCAAGTTGGGTGCACTCGGTTGGCAGGCCGAAAGGAGAGAGTTAGGTCTGAAAATGCACCTTGTGCTTTGGGCGGGTCTTCACCAAGCACAGAGGTTGAGAATTTGGCTCCCCCGACTGACTCTTGCCACTCTGGGTGCGCTCGTTTGGCGGGTCAAGAAGGGGACGTTGTTGTTTTTCACGTTGACCAGCCTATGATCCAAAAAGATTTTTCCACGGGCAACATTCCTATCACTTCTCCAGTTCAAGGGGTGCAACACACAACACCTTCGCTGCATTTCACTGCTTTGGCGCCTTTATCCCAGATTGAGCAGCCCTCTTACAGCCCCCATGCTTGTCAAATGAGATGTGACCTTAACACAACAGCGGATACTCCCTCCTTTACTCAAGACAACTCAATTGGGTACTCTCATGATATGGGTGACTCCACAGCCCTTATTAGCCAAGATGTAATGTTTGATGATGCGCGAGAGCAGTCCAAGATCAGAAGAAATCATTCCCTCGATGAGAGAGGCCACCACATAACTGAAGCAACCGGTAATATTAAGAAGAACCCAAAGAAAGTTACTGATAATGTGCCTCGTACGCAGCGACAAACTAGAAGTAAGAACAAAAACACTCAAGATGGTAACTCCTCCAACCATGTTTAATGATGCAGAACAACTTGTTGGTCTGGAATGTACGGGGTATCCAGCACAAGCGAATGCAATATTATGTTCATCGACTTAGAAGGAAAAAGAAACTGAATGTTATGGTCATTCTTGAGCCCAAGATCGATCTGGATACAACATTTATGACTAGAAGATTTGGATTTCAGGAAGTGGTCTCCAATTGTTCGGGCCATATTTGGCTTTTCAGTGATTCTGATACTAAAGTGGAGGTACTTGTTGATCATGAACAGTACCTTCATGTCTCGATGTCGCATCCTTTATTCTCCACACCGGTCATTTGCACATTTATTTATGCTAAATGTTCGCGGTGGCAGAGGAGAGTTCTTTGGGATGACTTAAGGACTTTATGCACAGCAGGCCCATGGCTTCTTGCAGGTGATTTCAACACGGTTTTACATGTTTCAGAGAGGAAAGGTTGTGCGGCACCCAAGTTGAGATCCGTCGAGGAGTTTTCTGATTTCATGCACGATTGTGAGCTCACTGATGCTGGGTACATTGGCAAACAATTTACGTGGACTAGCAAGAACGGAAAATGGGAACGCTTGGATAGGGTACTTCTCTCTAATGGTTGGTCGGAGGTGATCACTACAACCAAAGTCCACCATTTGCATTTTTTTAAGTCTGATCATGCGCCGCTCTGGGTTAATATGGAGAATAGTTATTTTAAGGGCCCTTCATCGTTTCGATTTCAACATATGTGGTGTAAACACCACGGGTTTCTGGATATGGTCAAAGCCAACTGGAACCTTCCATTGCTTGAGAGGGGAATGGAAAAGCTCCAAAATAAGTTACGTCGGCTGAAATTTGGGCTTAAACAATGGAACAAGCAAGTTTTTGGTAATATTTTGATGCAGTGGTAGCTAAGGAGGAGGAAGTGCAGCAGTGGGAAAGGTCTTTTGAGAATGACCCATCAGACTTTAATCTTACCAGCCTGAACAAGACTACTGCGGAATTAACAAGATGCCTAGCGATAGAGCACGAATATTGGAAACAGAAGGCCGCCTGTCGATGGGCAGCTGAAGGAGAAAGAAACACCAAATTTTTTCATTCACTTGTTAAGAAGAAAAGGCAAAAATCTGCTATTCACTGGATTCAGGATGGGGACCGCACGCTTCTAAAGGCTCAAGATATTCAACAGTCTGCGGTCCAGTATTTCAAAAACCTCCTTAGCTCAAATGATGTGGATCTCCTTCCCGATGATATGTTGTGCATCCCGGAGCTGATAACTAGATCCGAATCTGTTGAACTCAGTCGAAGGCCTACCATAGAGGAAGTTCGAGAAGTGGTGTTTGACATTAGTCCAGACAGTGTGGCAGGCCCCGACGGATACACATCCCTCTTTTATCAGCACTGCTGGGATACCATAAAAGAGGATGTTTATGAAGCCGTGGTGGATTTCTTTAATGGTGCTGACATGCCGCGGGGATTTAAGGCTACAACCTTGGGGTTAATCCCCAAAAATGCATCTCCATTTACTTGGGCTGATTACAGACCCATCAGTCTTTGTAACGTTTCTAACAAAATTGTTACTAAGCTGATGTATAAGAGATTTTGTCCGATTCTTCCTAAGGTGATATCTCAGGCTCAGAGTGGATTTGTTCCAGGAAGGTCAATCCAAGACAATATTCTCCTTGCACAAGAACTTGTGCACCGTCTCAATGAAAGATGCAAAGGGGATAAGATCATTTTGAAATTAGATATGGCTAAGGCGTACGACCGGCTGCAATGGCCTTTTCTTTATAAAGTCCTCAAGGCTCTTGGTTTTTCTAATCACTGGATAAATATGATACGACGGTGCGTGCAGAATTGCCACTTTTCAGTTCTTGTTAATGGAGTCTCTATTGGGTTTTTTGAGTCTACTAGAGGACTACGGCAGGGGGATCCATTATCTCCGGCCCTCTTTATCCTGGCTGCAGAATGGTTATCCAGATCTTTGGATAAGCTGTATCAACGGGAGCTCTCCCTCCAGTATGAGGATAGAGCTCAAACGGTCATCTCACACTTAGCATATGCGGATGATATTGTCATCTTCGCAAGGTCCTATGGCTCGAACATTTCTCAATTAATGGACTTACTACATACGTATGAGGCGGTCTCAGGACAGCTCATAAGTTATAGCAAAAGTCAACTTATCCTAAGTAAACATTGCAAAGGATTGCAGAAAGAGTATTTGAGGCTTGTGACCGGATTCCAATTTTCCACTTTGCCAATTACCTACCTAGGAGCACCTTTATATGTTGGTAACAAAAAGGAGTTGTTATATGCTGACATTCTTGACAAGGTGAAGTCCAAAATATCAGGTTGGGAGAAGACGGCCCTGGCTCATGGAGGCCGACTCATGTTGATCAAGAGTGTTCTGAGTTCGATGCCCATCTACCTTTTTCAAGTGTTACAACCACCCCAATCAGTCTTAAATAACCTTGAAAAGATGTTTAATAAGTTCTTCTGGGGAGATTATGGTGCACAGAAGAAGATACACTGGACAACATGGCATAATTTGTGTTACCCGGTGGATGAAGGAGGTCTTGGGGTACGTAACTTGAACGATATCGTGGAATCCTTCTCTTGGAAGCTCTGGTGGAAACTTAGGCGACAAGACTCCTTATGGGCTAATTATGTAAAAGAAAAATATATCCGATGGTTCCACCCGGTACAAGCACCTTATTCTACCACAGATTCACATATTTGGCGCCGGATGGTCAGCGTTCGGGACAATGTTGAGGCCAATCTGTTCTGGATTCTGGGTGATGGTAGTTGCTCATTCTGGTATGACGCTTGGTTAGATGGCGAATCCCTCTCGCAGCACTTAAATAGGCGGATTTGCAAACTCGAGCCAGTAAATACATACTGGAAAAATGGCAACTGGAACGATGAGGCACTTCGGGCTGTACTCACCGAGTCTTGGGTCCAGCGTATTCTCCAGGTTCCTATAGCAGGGGGCGGGGCTGATAAAGTACTTTGGAAAGGCTCCCCAACAGGTTCATTTTGCACAAAATTGGCGTGGCAGCTTATCCGAACGCCAAGATCAGTTGATCCCTTGTATGGTACACTATGGTCGAAACAATTGCGGCCCACAATCTCAATCTTCTTGGTCAGACTGATGAACGAATGGCTTGAGGTGGATTTCAGGCTCCAAAGAAAGGGACTACAGATTGTATCAAAGTGCCAATGTTGTCACCATCAAGAAGATTTTGTACATCTATTCCTACGCAGCAGCAAAGCTACTGTTATTTGGCGTTCCGTAGCGGATATTTTTAACATCTCTTGTCCTGAGACAGATTCTATCAAATTCATGTTAAAGTATTGGAAGAACCATAGCATCGGCAAAGGCCATGTGACTGCATTAATCCCCATGCTTGTCTTCTGGCACATATGGGAAGCACGAAATGATTCCAAGCATAGGAACAAAAAATTCCTTTATTCACGCATCATTTGGAAGGTTCTTAATTCCCTTTCCATCATATTTCAGACCAAGAATTTTCAAAAAGGGCATTGGAGGGGGTACTTGACACTTGCCCACAAGTGGGGCTTCATTTTCCATGTTAAACCTGATTCGGTTAGTCGTATTGTGAGGTGGATAAGGCCTGAACAAGGTTGGTTTAAACTGAATACGGATGGAGCTGCAAAAGGGAGTAGTGGTGTTGCCGGTTCGGGGGGTGTGATTAGGGATCACCATGGGGCTGTTCGTGGGGCATTCTTCTCCTTTCTTGGTGGTAAGACTAACAACTTCGCTGAGCTCACGGCTGTTCTACATGGCTTGCGAATGTGCGTTGATATGGGGCTGCAAAATGTTTGGTTGGAGCTGGACTCCCAGGTGGTCATTAACATGCTCAAGACCGGATCCTGTGGACCTTGGGAGCTGCAACATTCATTGATGAAAATTAATGAGTTGATGACGCACATAAACTTGCGTGTTACACACATTTTTCGGGAAGGCAATCAGGTGGCTGATTTTCTTGCTAATCATGCATGTGAAACTTCTTCCTCTGCTGTTTTGGACAGATTGGACATTCCTGGGCGTATTCAAGGGCTGTTGAAGATGGATAAATGGAATATCCCATCCTTTAGACATTCTTAGTTGTTTTGTCATTTTGTTTGGTGGGTTTTTGGTCTATGTTGCTTGTTCGTGCTGGACTCACATTTTATTTGTGGGCGAGGGGGGTTGGCGCAACTTGTTGTGTTCTTTGTCCTATAGCTGTGGGGAAGTTCAGCTATTGGCTGCTATGCATGGTGCTGGTTTATCTGGGGTTTGGTTGGTTTTGATTAGAGAGTGCTTGGGCGGCCTTTGCTATAGGGGGGATTTTGTTACCTTTGATAGCTGTCGGGGGGGTTAGTGTAATTTCGATAACCAGTTTTGGCGACAGCCAAGGCCTCCTGTGTACGAACAGAGCTGCTGCTGCCTCTTTGTTGGTAACAGCAGGTGTGTGTCGGTGATTTAACCATTATTGGCCACAATGCTTTGGAACGGAGCAGGGCTTGTCATAGAGGGAGCCATTGCACACTTTGTGGTGACAGCAGGAGTACGTTGCTGCTGTTCTTCTGTTTTGCACTGCTGCTGTTCTGTTTTGCACTGCTGCTCTCTGGTGCAGCGATGGGGGTTCATTGGCTCGCTACACAGCATTGTGGCTGTTATAGCTGGCCAGGGAAACTATTGTGCCGATCGAAACCTGTTGAGGGGGCAGCATGTGATGCTGGTATTGCCTCTCTGCCAGTTCAAGACACAACTGTTACTGTTGTGTTGCTGTTGCTGTTGTTGTTTCTGTTGCTGTTGCTCTGTCCCAAGTTCACTCAGTTGATCTTTGAGCAGCAAAGTCTGCTTTTGCTGCTGTTCCTTTATGTTGGTTGGGCATATTGCACTTTTGTTTGGCTCTTTCATTGCATTTTACTTCGTTTGGTCATTTGTTTGAAAGTGCATAACATTTGGTTTCTTTTGTGTGGCTTTGTGGATTCTTGGGATATACTTGTTTTTGGGGGGAGGATTTTTTCGAAGTACACCTGCCAGGGGGGTAACTGTAATTTTCGGAACTGTTGTGCTGCGCCTGCTGTGCACTTACACTGCTCCTGCTGCTTCCTCTTGCTGCTGCACTGGAACAGCAGCCGGGGGGCAGTGGCCTGTTTGTCCTTTATGGTTGCTCGGGAGTCTTTTGTTTTGATCGACATTTGTGGTTCTTGGAGTTACTTCACTCCGAATGGAAATGACACTGCAGTTGAACACATTAACGGCAGATTTGGGACTCTGCTGATTATTGATATTAACAGGGGGGCCAATGTAATTTTCCAAGAGCAAGGGATCTTTCTTCATATGGATTTAGAGCTGTTGAAATTGGAATATTTTGACATGATTGGCGATTTGGCTGTGCTTTCTTTCCCTCACTTTTATTGTAAAGGGAGTAGTACTCCTAATTTATGCTTTTATCCTCGTCACACGTTTTGTAAAGGGAGTAGTACTCCTCTTTTACTGCTTACTAGATGGTTAGGGTCTTTTGTTCGGCTTCTTATGTATTTTGTGAATTTCCCAGTGTAACTATTTTTCAGTTATTAATAAAGGGGTGGGGTCCCCACCGAAAACCCTACGGCGGGCACGTGCCGGTTTTATTTTTAAAAAAAAAAAAAAAAAAAAAAAAAAAAAAAAAACCCTAAACCCTAAACCCTAAACCCTTTGTAATTTTTAAAAACCTGGTAGGAGAGAGCGCGACAACTTCAGAAACTCCCTCAAGTGTCCAGCAAGCAGAATCTGACATGGCTCCCAACAAGGCACAACATGATGTCTTTTCCACTCCGGTTTCGGAAAAACAAATTTTTTATACCACGAAAGTGTGCATCACAAACACGGATCCAAAGGACACTTTTCATTATTCGAGTGAATCGTCAAGTCCTAAGGCTATTGTCCCTCCCCGCCATGAAATTTCAGAAGATCATAATGAGTTTGTTAAGTCAACTGAAGACATTTTCAACAGGCCAGGCCCGTCCAATGACAGATTGCTTGAGGCCCTAGTGACAATGCGTCCCACCAAACATTTACGCTCCTTTTCCGGGGGGCGTATGCCCCAGAGTTGGTGTCCGCCGCGGGACGATCTCTTCTCGGCACGAGTTCATAACCCGTATGTGGACTCCGATGATTGGACCTCATACCACGGCTCCGACGATTTGGGCAGTCTCAAAGATGTTGATTATTTTTGATTTCGTTATGATCTTAATTAAGATGTAAGGGAGTAGTACTCCCAATTTTCTTTCGCAAAAAAAAAAAAAAAAAAAAAAAAAAAAAACCCTAAACCAAAAACCCTAAACCCAAAACCAAAACTTTCTCTCTCTAGAAAAAATCCTCTGCCTTCTCTCTACAATTTCACCTTCTTTGGCCAAGCATGGGTGAGGCTTCGGCCTCTCACCCACCACCAAAACCGCCGGTCTTCACCGGCCGTTCTTATGCCGGAGTCACCGCCACTCCGGCCACGGATCCGTTCGCGCCCGACGCACGCGAACGCAAGAAGAATTTTGATCTTACGACGTTTACGCCGGTTGGTAGTATTGCTGAGTACAACGGGGAGAAAATTGCTGTTTTCACCTCTCAGGAGAGAGAACATTTGTGTGAAACTTTTCAATATGCTTTGATTGGTAAATTTTCGCATGGCCGCCCATCTATAAGCACCTTGAGATTTATGTTTACAAAGATGAATCTTAAACGCCGTTTCAGGTTAGTTCCTATTAATGCCGATCAGATTTTGGTACATCTTTATCATCATGATGATTATTCAAGACTTTTCATGCGTGAGGTGTGGTATTTTCGGGGGTTTCCTATGCGGGTGTTTAAATGGACTCCGGACTTTAATCCGAGATATGAGTCTCCTATTTGTCCAGTTTGGTTTAAGGTGCCGGCGTTACCTTTTCATCTTTTGCCGATTCCTGCTCTCTATATTGTTGCTTCTTGTATTGGTAAGCCGTTAAGAGTTGATGAACCCACTGCTGATATTTCAAAGGTGACTGAAGCTCGGGTTTGTGTTGAAATCGATATCACGAAGCCGCTTAAGAAATTTGTTAAAGTGAAAGATGGTGATCGTTCTTTTGAACAACCTGTGGAATGTGAGGGACTCCCTCCCTATTGCCACAAGTGTTGTCGAAGGGATCACAAGGCAATGGATTGTAAGGAGTTTGTGCATGCTAAGGAGCAGCCGGGAGAAGAAGTGCCAATCCCGGGGGTTTTACGAGAGAAATCGAATGCTAAAAGAAAAGGGAAAGACACTGCTGGAAATTTAAGTGAGCAGCAGGTTTCTGGAGCGAATTTGCAGTCCCTGGCGACTGCCCAGGCTCCAGCCACTGCTGCACAGGTTCAGGCTCCTACTGTCCAGATTCCGGTGACTTTGGGGGTAGACTCCAGCATGGATGGGGGGCTGCTCCTTGATCTTACAGCTGCTGACATTACTCACAGCAGTGGAGTTAATTTCGGGTTGAATGTGGACGTGAACAAGGCCTCCAGTTTGGAGCAGCAAACTGGACATTCCCATAATTTCAAATCTGCTCCAGCTGCTGTGTTCTCGGGTGTGCAAAAAGAGCTGGTCCTCCTGGCCGAAATCCAGCATGTTTCGCAGGCCTTTGCAGCGGCTCCTCTTCCCAAAACAGGCGCGAAGAATCTGGCCTCTTTTTTGGAGCAAAGTATGGAGACTTCCAGCACTTCCAATCCAGCCCATGCTGCTGTGTCTCACGTGAGTGCTCCAGCTGACGCCTTCCACGTGAATTCCCCACTTGGGGAAGATTCCCTCCCAGCTGCTGTCACCCACGATTTAGAGGTGTTAATGGGTCCCAATGTTGCCCCCCACATTCCAGACCAGGTTTGTACTGCTGCAGTGAGGGAATCTGGAATTATCTCTCCTCCAGCTGCTACTTTGGGACAGCACACCACAGCCCAAGACGTTGCTCACCTCGTGCAGCCCCCACATGCGGATGATTCCTTCTCCATCCCTGCTGCTGCCACTCACGAGAAGGTGGGGTTAGGGGGTCCCAAAGGCACGATTTTTGATGACAAAATTGCCCCCCAAATTCCAGACCAGGTTCCTTTGTGTACAACTGCAAATTCGAGGGACCTTGCTGTAATTAATTCTCCTCCAGCAGCTATTTCGGGACAGCACACGTTTTTGGCTAAGTTCAAGGATCTTCAAGAGGTTGAAGGCATTTTTTCTTCGCCGGCTGCAGATTCTACTTGCCATAGTGATGGTGAGTTCATGGAGCTTCCAAATAATGTGATCATCTCGTCGATACAAGCAGGAATCGAGGCTGGTTTTTTGGGTACTCAAGATAGGGACTTGGATCAACATGTGGGCTCTCAATTAAAAGAGAGCATGGCCCAAGATCACACTAATGAGCTGGATCAGTCTTTAACCAGCCCAAATGACGACACTGGGGCTTCTGAACGGGATTTGGATGTTGTTGTGGATAGAATAATTAATCGGGCTTCGTCAAGAGCCACAAGGAAAAAGAAAAAGAAACGAAATCGGACCAAAAAATGCCATCAAATTGCAGCCCAAGCTGTTACTTCAACATCAGAGGGAGAATCTTTTAATCTCCTTCAACAACCAGGGGGTCCAGCTGAAATTTTTAAAAACCGGGTAGGAGAGACCACGACAACTACAGAAACTCCCTCACGTGCTCAGCAAGCAGAATCTGACCAAAATCTTAACAGGAAGTTATTACCTGGCAATCGAGACTTTTGCTCTGTGACTGGCACGGAGTTATACATTTCCAATTTACATCCTAAGGTCACTGATGATGAAATCAAGCTTTTGTTTGAAGAGTTTGGTGATCTGAAATGATGTATGATACATTATGATTTGAGGGGTCAATCGAAGGGGACTGCGGAGGTTGTGTTCGCAAGACACACTGATGCTTTAGCTGCGGTCAAGAGTTATAACCATGCTAACCTCGATGGGCAATTAATGAGAATAGAAATTATTCGATCACACTCTTTGTGTTCTTAACTATGTTGTAAGGGAGTAGTACTCCTAATTTTCTTTCGCATGTTGATGTGTAATATTAGCTGTAATTCCACCAGCAGCTAATTTGGGACAGCAGCCAAAAACGTTTTCAGACATGTTTAGGGAACTTAAGGAGGCTGAATCTATCCAATCATCTCCCATATTATCGCCCATTGCTACTGAAAATTACCATAGCAGCAGTGAGCTTTTCGATTTTTTAGTATCTTCGGATGGTAAGGTTTATCCACGTAAATCCTTGCTAAATCTGGACCATAATTCGGCCTTGGGTGTTAGTGATGCTCTTCACGCTGAGTTGGCTGCTCATTTGGCTCATGATGCGCCTAGTCACGCCCACGTTATGGGTGAGGTGGTGGATGGCAACGTGGCTACACGGGTAGGCCCTCTTTTGGAAGAAACCACAGCCCAAGACGTATCTACGGAGTTGGACCAGGAAAACTTGGGCTTGTATGATGCACATCAGGCCTTTGAGCGTGGGCTTGACACACTTGTGGATGCAATTGAGGATCGGGTCTTACTTCGCACTACCAAGAAAAAAAACAAAAAGAAAAGAAATCGGGCCAAAGGCAAATTTAATCATATAGTCCCCAACATTCAATCATCATTGGAGGCCAGCTCTTTTAATTTCAGCGATCCGCCAGGGGGCCCTAACGCACACTTACCACCTGCCCAAATCGAACCAGGGGGTGTTGGTGTCATCTCTCGACAATTGGTAGGGGAAAATCTATCAAGGGTTGTTCCGGTCAACAGTGAAAATGTTCCAGGGGAGGTACATGTAATTTCTGAACTTCAAAATACAGAGGAATGCAATGGGAACAAGGAGGTGCATTTAGAAGAGGCAAGTTCTGAGGTTGAGGAGGAATTCCATTATCCCGGTGAGTCGATGGATAATTTAAGGTGTCTGTTTTATAACTTTGGGCAGCCCAAAATTAAATCACAAATTGGAGCTGTCCTTGGACCTAGTATGGAACAACCCAGCAAATATACATGTCCTCCGAGTCCATCAATCAATCCTTCTCCAAAGTCATCACACTCCGCAACACCCCCGGTCGCGACGCCATCCCCTTTGGGTCTTTGTTCCACCAATAAGGACCTCCAAGATACTTTCAGATATTCCAGCTCATCGGCAGAGCCATCATCGCACACTCCGAACTTTCGTCATGTAAAGGACATTTACTCAGATGAATACTTGCTGGAGGAATGTGCCAAGAAAAAGGTATATCCACTTCATCGAACTCACTCGGGCGAACACAAGCTGATGTCATGGAGCAGAGATGCCAAATTTCGGAGTCAGAGCCTTGAGCTACAGTCAGAGTCGAGTGACGATTGGGAAACACAGTACGATGATGACGACCCTTCTTTTGAATTCTAGACTATCAAGTCGTGTTTTATACTTGTAAAGGAGTAGTACTCCTAATTTTCTAAGTAGTATTGGATGATGATGATGTCATGGGATATAATGGAATCATGAATGTACGCCTTTTGAATTATTAATAAAATTACTTCTTTTTCGTTAAAAAAAAAAAAAAAAAAAAAAAAAAAACCCTAAACCCAAAACCCAAAACCCAAAACCCTTCTCGGAGCCTCACTGCAGCAGGAAACCCTAGTTGTCCCTGCGCTTCATTCTATCAGAAATGGCTGAGGTTGCTAAAAGTAACGCCATAGTTCCTGAGTCTGTTTTGAAGAAGCAGAAAAGGGCTGAAGAGTGGGCCCTTGCAAAGTCAAAAGATCTTGAAGCTGCAAAGAAGAAGAAAGTTGAGACCCGAAAGTTGATCTGCAAGAAAGCAAGACAGTATACAAAGGAGTATGAGCAACAGGAGAGGGAGTTGATTCAGTTGAAGCATGAAGCCAGATTGAAGGGTGGCTTTTATGTCAATCCAGAAGCTAAACTTTTGTTCATCATCAGAATCCGTGGAATTAATGCCATGCACCCAAGGACGAAGAAAATTCTCCAGCTCCTGAGATTGCGGCAGATCTTTAATGGTGTCTTTTTGAAAGTCAACAAAGCTACGATGAACATGCTGCACAGAGTTGAGCCTTATGTTACTTATGGGTTCCCCAACCTTAAAAGTGTCAAAGAGTTGATTTACAAGCGGGGTTATGGAAAAGTAAACAAGCAGAGAATTGCTTTGACTGACAATTCGATAATTGAGCAGGTGTTGGGCAAGTATGGAATAATTTGCATGGAAGATCTTATTCACGAGATAATGACTGTGGGCCCCCATTTCAAGGAAGCAAATAACTTCTTGTGGCCATTCCAACTCAAAGCACCATTGGGTGGATTGAAGAAGAAGAGGAATCACTATGTTGAAGGTGGTGATGCTGGTAATCGCGAGGATTACATCAACGAACTCATCAGGAGGATGAACTGAGTTTTTGTGCAATTATTTTTTTTCGAACTTCTGGGAGAATTTTAAGTTGTTAGAACCAAAGATATTATGCTTGAATATTGTAGTTCCTTTCAAGATTAAAAAAAAAAAAAAAAAAAAAAAAAAAAAAAACCTAAACCCTAAACCCTAAACCCTAAACCTATTAATAAAATTACTTCTTTTTCGTAAAAAAAAAAAAAAAAAAAAAAAAAAAAACCCTAAACCCTAAACCCTAAAACCCTAAAACCCAAACCCCAAACCCCAAACCCCAAATCCTAAACCCCAAATCCCAAACCCCAAACCCCAAACCCCAAACCCCAAACCCCAAATCCGAAACCCCAAACCCTAAACCCTAAATCCGAAACCCCAAATCCTAAACCCTAAACCCTTTACGTAAAAATCAATGGCTATGATTTAGTCAAAAACACACATTTAGATATGCTAAATATAGGATTCTTTACACCTAAACCCTTATCATATCTTAATTTGAACACTTTGACAACCTAAAATTTTGCCACAACAAATGGCTTGAAAAGGAACAAAGATTTGCTAATAAAATAATGTGTGTGTCCAGGGCAATATCTATAAATAGTGGACCCTCCCCTCAATTAGAAAAAGATAACACACACTCCACACAAGCACATATACGCGGCACGCACACACTGCACCCAACTGCTATCGTGCACACACACACCCCCATGGTACACATACATATACACGCATAGAAGAAAATCCTAGAATTTGTAAACACACTACTAAAAGGTATGTCTTTACCCTAAACTCCCTATATGTTTTAGATACAATTTCATTTCATTTTATGTAGCTAATTCATGCCTAGATATTCATATGTTTATATTTAGTTAGTTTATGAAAGCATTCATATACATGTTTTACTCATGCGTAAGTATAGTAACTTAAGACTTATCTATGTGCCTATGCCTATGCATACATATTCAAAAAGCTAGGATTGTTCTTGTAAACTATATGCATACATGTACATAAAGTTGTAGATGTGCACCCATGCATAAATATTGCTTACTCCTGTACTTATGTATAATATTCTCTTAAAGTAGTTGTTAAGCACAAGTTAGTTTACTTATCACTCCTAGGTCATAATAACCATGTAAGTATTATATTACTCCAAAAGTCTAATTATTCATATTATACCCTAACTAATAACTACTAGTTATGAGCAATTAGGGCATAATATTATAACCCTAGCCATTAATGCAAAATTTAGTCAGTTGCGAGTTAACATAAACTTGGTAAGACAATAAACTCTGAGGTGGGTGCTTTGTCTATTCTTTTGTGGGGCACCGAACTATATGATATAATACTATCGTATGACCTACCGTTTGATTTATGATATCCGATTCATATATATTTTATGCTCTATGTTGCAACAAAATGATTTTCCAAGTTATCAATCTTGTTAGCCTAAAAGATATGGTTGCTTATATTGGTTATGATTTATTTATCACTGCACTGGAAACAAGATATTGTATTATTAAAAATTGTGATCCATATTGTAATGTTTACTGAACAATTGACACCTTTGGGACGCCCTTGGGAGAGTCAAAGCCTGGTATATATAAGAAGGATATATCAGGCGGAACGAACCGACGGTAAAGTCCTTTTTATATGATACCATACCACATCCAATTACTATGTACAGTTGGAGGTTGGTTGTAGTGGGGTTGGATCGGTGTAGCACATATGGTACACCTACTGTTACCATTTATTATAGTCAAGGTAGCTCCTTGACATGGGAGGCATAAGGGTTTTATAATATTTTATTATTTTGGGTAGTCATAAGATTGGAGACATTGTTTATAGCTCACTACTGGTATTGATTATCCTCTAAAATTGTATTACAAAATACAGATTTCATACTACAACGCACTTCATCATGATTTACTATTTTAAATAGTTTTCTAAATTCTTTTTCATCTATATCACTATATATTACGCCTCACTAAGTCACTTGGACTTACCATCCCTTTTCCTTTCTATTCACTGCCTTAGATTCAGGAAAGACAGAATGAGAGAAACTCAGGTAAGGCAATAGGAGTAATCCAGGACACCAATGCTTAGTTCTTTTACCATGTTTAATAGATCTTGGAGTCACTATATGTAATCATGAATTTGGTTATTTTGTGTGGTTATCCTTTGAACCAATAAAATTTATATATATTAGTTGTGTTTGCACTTCTATCTCGTTTCCGTTGTACTATAAGTGGCTACTAAGTAGTATTGATTAGGACGTTTGTATTGGGTATCAATCACAAGATTTGTACCCAGTATGATCGTTAATGGACCCTGATTGTATAAAAAGGTCCTAGCGAGAGAGGTGCCACAGATGATCCCTCAGGCAACATCTAGAGCAATAGGCTAGCAGTCCATCACAAATGATAGGTTGTTCATAAAACTTATCTCCATCCACCACCTTAACAGATTTCTTCACCGGATGGGTCATTCCTATCTCCACACATACTCTAGTGTCTACCCTTGTTATGTTGGTTGTGGACTCGTCCACGCGAAGGGAATTGCAAATGTAGGCCGCAATCATATACACTGCCTCAATCGAGAAATAGTGGAAAGGTAGTTCTATCACCGTGATCGACACCGGACAAATAGGTGATTCAAACTTAGGGCTAAACTCCATTGTCCACTTGAATACCCTCATCGAATAGCCACCAAAATGCCAAGTTTCGTGCATGAAAATTCGAGAGTAGTCGTCTTGGTCGTAGAGATAAATCAAGATATCCGATTCATTAATCGGCACTAGCCGAAAACATCGCTTCATCTTCAAGAAAACAAAAACGTAGGTAGCCCATGGCTGGCCATCCGTGAGGGAACTTACCAACGAGGGCAAATTTGAAGGTTTCACAAAAGGGTCGCGAGGGGACATAGCGCCAGTCTAAATGTCGCCAAGTCAAAGTTCTTTTTCCATTCGCAAGTATCAAGAGTAAAAGGGTTCGGGGCTGGTGTGCTGGTGACTCCAACGTAGGTCAGGGGCAGAGGCCGACCTTGGTGGCCGCCTCCGATAGCTAGAAAGGGAAGTTGCTACCTCACCCAAGGCAGCAAGGGAGGATAAGCGTAGTTGGCTTTTTAGCAATTTTTGTAGATGTCCGTTCGCTCTAATTTTTTATGTGCCGCCTTACAATATGCGTCTGAATATGTATGCAAACTTTCAATGATTTCTGAGATGATCAAAAAACTGTCTGATTCCGTGATACTACCCCTTACGCCCACGAGCAATATATTCGGGGGTCTTAGCACCTTCTCTATATGTCTCGTCACTCTAATTTTTTGTATGTCGTCTAATGATATGCGTCTAAATATGTGTGCTAAGTATCAACCATTTCTGAAATGCTCTAAAAAATTGTCTGATTATTTGATGCTACCCTTTACGCTCACGAGCGATATATTCGGGGTCTGTAATACCTTCTCTAGATGTCCATTCGCTGTAAGTTTTTTTGTACCACCTCAAAATATGCGTCTAAAGATATGTGCAAAGTTTCAATGATTTTTGAGATGGTCCAGAAAACTATCCGATTTTGTGATATTATCCATTAGGCCACAAGCAATATATTCGAGGATTTGTAGAACCTTCTTTACATGTCCATTCACTCTAATTTTTTGTGTCCCACCTCTTGATATACATCTGAACATGTGTGCAAAGTTTTAATGATTTATGAGATGGTCCAAAAAACTGTCTGATTCTGTGACACTACCCCTTACATCCACAAGCAATATACTCGAGGATCTATTGTATCTTTTATAGATGTTTGTTCGCTCTAGTTTTTTACGTGCCACCTCATGATATGAGTCTAAACATGTGTGCAAAGTTTCAACGATTTTTTGAGACTGTTCAAAAAAACTGTCTGATTCAGTGATACTACCCCTTACGCCTACAAGCGATATATTCGAGGGTCTGTGGCACCTTCTATAAATGTCCGTTCACTCTAATTTTTTGTGTGTCACATCACGATTTGTGTCCGCACATATGTGCAAAGTTTCAACAATTTCTAAGTAGGACCAAAAAACTATCCGATTCTATGATGTTGCCCTTACGCCCACAAATGATATATTCGAGAGGCTATAGCACCTTCTATAGATGTCCATTCGCTTTAATTTTTTGTGTGCCACTTCACGATATGCATCTGAACATATGTGCAATATATTGGGAGGTTTGTAGCACCTTATGTAGATGTTCATTCCCTCTGATTTTTTGTGTGTGGGGAACTTAGAGAGAATGATGTTGGCTCAGGCATAAGAATGTGTATATGAGAATACCAAGCAGTCTTGGTGTCTGTGCAAAGATTTCTATCAGCAAGATTGATTTTGTCAAAATATTTCACATCTTTTCTAAAACACAATATAGCATTTTATAAACATTGAAATTATTGTATAAAATTTAAGAATAAGCCAAATAACGTTTGAGTTTTTAAAAAACCACAAAGCTAGGTTTGGGCAGAATAACGCATGTACCTCCTAATGTGAACTCATGGAAAAAACATCAAATGTTGAGTTCTAATTCCATTCGCAGTAGCCACGTTCGCTCCATGATTGCATAAAACCATCAATACAAGTCGCTATCATTGTAACTCTTTCTATTCAACCGAGGAAGAAAGTTGTGCCGACAAGGCCATTCCATTTGAGGGCACTCCCCCAAGTGGCGTAATTGGAGTTGTCCATGTAGATTGACCAGACACTCCCATATTAATTTGGTTGATTAGGTGAGGTTTGTCAATATGGTCGAACGGAGTTACAAAAGGGGATGCTTAAATAAATCTACACCAAAAGGAGAGCATTGTGAGTCAAATTGTAGGGGATGTGTGAATCGAATAGAAGTAATAAAGAGGTGTATATTGCCGAAACAAAAAAAAAAATTCAGGGGGTGAAGTGCAATTCGTCCAAAAAAAAATACAAGGAAAAGAATTAGCTTTTTTCTTCTTGTTGTTGTTGTTATTATTAATTTGTTGGGGGCTTCTAAAAAAAGGTAGCTTTGGACTACCTAATGTTAGGTATGGCCTTAATTAATTGCCATGTGTACTTAAATTTAGCTTTAATAGATTTATATATTTTATTGTGACTTATAACCTACTATTTAAGTTATAATTATTTATTTTGAATTATTAAAAATATGGTATATATCTTTTCAAACCTCCTTAATTTAAGGGATTAATGAGGAGAGAATCCTAATAAGTAGGAAAGTTAATCTGATGCGGGTCGGATTTGGTTCTGGTCGACTCCGGTCGAGCCCTCTGGTCGGCTCGGTGTATGCTGTTGTTCGAGGGGAAAGATATCCTGCAAAAAGGGAATGGCAACGTGAGCTAGCCGAGAGGGGCCTCGGCTAAGACCCTCCGATGCTTAAGTCAGCGGATCGGTTTTGGGGATATTCGAGCAGAGTAAGGGCGTAAGACGTAATAAATGCGTGCTTCTTACCATAAATGAGGGGGTATTTATACCATGTCCAGGTAGACCGGGTCCCGTGGGCCCCTAAAGCCAGGCGGGTTGTTGAGGACCGACGTGGGCGTCTAGTAGGCCAAGGGGTAGGGTCCATAGGCTATAGCTGGCGCCTCATTAATGAGGTATGGGATTAGGTGGTGCCCCATACCCGGACTGACGAGGCATTAAATGTCAGCAGGGAGCCGTTGGATCGGGTATGGTCCCGATCGAGGACATAGTCGGCCGGGAAAACCGACGGGCGATCCTGGCGGTACGCCTCAGCTAACGGGTCGACTGAGAGGAGAGTGGCGTCGAATGATCGGCCATGAGCGAGTCGATCAAAGGTCCGAAGGGATAGCAATTCAAAGGCCGTCTGGAGGGAGGGATCGGATTACTGGTCGGAATAACGCCACGTCATTAGCCCCCCCAATCCGCGGGTCAATTGTAAAATCGACCGTGGATGTGGAATCGACCGGGTTATAACCGTCGGGAACTTAAAAAGTCACAGCTGTAATTATGGCGCCTTTTGGCATTCCCGAGGCGAGTTTTTATCCGCCTATAAATAGGAAAGGCGGACCGCGCGTTGACTTCACCATTCCTGCGAGAATTATTGCGCTGTGCCGATCGTTTGTCTTCCCAGCCGTTCGAAAATCCCTACTTTAGGTCGATCCGACTCTCTCACTAGGTAACTCTTCTCTCCCGATCTTTCCTTCTTGTTTGTTCGCCAATGGCTAGCCGTAGTTTGATTCGAGAGGTCGGATTAAGAGGCTCCTCGGAGGGTAGGGATGGCAATGGGTCCGGGTAAACCGGGGACCCGCCCCGGATGGGGCGGGTTCGGGTCTAAAAATCGAGTCTATGGGGCGGTGTACGGGTCCTGAATTTTTGGACCCGGTCGGGGTCGGGGCGGGTCCCGTGTCCAATATAACCCGCCCCGGACCCGCCCCGGTACTATTATTTATTTTTTATTTATTTATTTATTTTCCTAATTTTAATATTTCATCCTAGGTTTATGTTTATTCCTAATCCTAATTTCACCTAACCTCACCTGCTGCTCCAGTCGCCTGCTCTAGTCTCCAGCTCCAAATCTGCTCCAGTCTCCATCTCAAGCTCCAGGCCTCTCTCTCCTTCATTCTCCAAATCTGCTCCAATCTGCTCAAGTCTCCATCTCCAGCTCCACTCCAGCCTCCAAATCTACTCCAGTCTCCAGCTCCAGCTCCACTCCAGCCCCGGCCTCTCTCTCCTTCATTCTCCCCGTCTGCTCTCTCGCTCTCCCTCATTCTCTCTCCCCGTCGGCGAACTCCAGTCTCCACTGCGGTCTGCGGCACTGCTCCAGCTCTCTCTCTCTCACCCAGGTGACGGCGTGCCGTGCGTGAAGCTCTGTTCTTAGATCTTGGTGAGTTCGTCAGCCCGTCGCCGCCGTCAGCCCGTCGAGCTCTGTTCTCGCGAGTTGTGTTCTTGCCGTCGTCAGCCGACTCAGCTCGTCATCTCCAGTGCCGCGTGAAGGTGTTGTCTTGTTGTGTATATTGTAGCAGTTGTATATTTTGCTCTAGGGCTGTAAACGGATATTAAACGGAGCGGATATGCTGTATCCGAATCCGTATCCGATTAAGTTTTACCGTATCCGAATCCGTCGGATATTGGCAACCTATATCCGAATCCGCATCCGGCGGATATTTTGCGAATTCGGATATATCCGTATCCGTTTAGTATTTTTTAAAATATAATATAATTATGAATTTTTGGATATCCGAATATCCGAATCCGCTAATAATTATCCGAATATCTGTTTAGATATCCGAATCCGTTTATCCGAATATTTGATTGGATATCCGAATTCGTTTATCCGAATATCCGAATCTGTTTATACATTCATGCATATTTAAAAAAAGAAATATGAGATAAAATACAATATGAAGTAGAATAAAACAAACTTTATCTCACCAAAGTCTTTTACATGATTAAGTGAAATACTATCCGAGATTTAGAATGTTTTACATCCCAAAGGAGCAAATACAATCAAAGTCCAAAATGTTAACACAACATTACATAAATGATCACAAATCACAATTGTTAACAAAGTAGCTTCTAAACCTTTGCTCCAAGCACTTTATCTTCTTTAATTCACCAAGCATACCTTGAAAAGAAAGAGTAAGAAAAAAAGGAAAAAAAACTTGTATCCAACATTAATATTTAATAGTGAAAAACAATAACCAAAAAGTTACCTTTTACACCAAACAATATGAGATGCATCAACCTTCAAATCATGTACTTCAAAGTGCATCCATTTACTCTATAAAAAAATGATCATTAGTCTATCTATATACTTATTTATTGCTATATAAATAAAAATTTTAAAAGAAATAAAAGACATGCATACCTTCACTTCTAAGTGTTTGCTACCAATCTTTGACACAAAGTAAAGCTTCCACTGTTTCTGAATTTAATGAAGCACGTGTATCATCAACAACTCTACGTGCTTGACTAAATGTGGACTCTGACGGTACTGAGGTACATGGAATAGGCAAGATGTCGCGAGCCATCTTCGAAAGAGTTGGAAACCTCATTCCATTATGCTTCCACCAATGTAAAACATCAAATGCATTATCTTGCTCGTCATGTTGTAACAATCCTTCCTCCAAATACAACTCAATCTCACTTTTTCTAGGAAGAGTAGTAGCTTTAGTTTCAGCAACAAGAGCTTTAAATGTTAAAATAATAGGATTCATAGGCATTGGATCATCAACAATGACGAAATTCTCAATATGACTAGATGAAGATTCACAAACATCAGAAGCAAGCGATGTATTCCCATATTCTGCAAATAAATCAGTCCAAAAGGAACGGACTTTGCTTATATAAATATCTGCATAATCACCATATATATTGCTAAAAGCAGCTTGAATTAGAGTCATCTTGTATCTGGGATCAAGAATCGAAGCAATAGTCAACACCATATTACATTCCTCCCAATATTTGTCAAACTTTGCTTGCATCAAAAACGCCATTCTCCGAATATTTTCATCATCACTCTTATTCCAAGCCATCAATGCAACTCTTATATGACACACATATGTGAAGTACAAAGGGGCAGTTGGATACTTACTTCCAGAAAGTGCATCAGTAGCATCTTTAAAAATTTTCAAATGTCTACAAACTTTTGCTCCCATTTCCCATTCCTCTTTTGAAGGCAAAAATATATAATCACTGTCCAATTCAACCAAGCGCTTAAATGCTTCTTGAAGATCTAAAGCCTTTATAAGCATATCATATGTTGAATTCCATCTAGTATCACACTCCAAGCTTACACGCCTTTTTGGATTTAATCGAGTTTGACTCAAAGCAAGAGAAAATTTTTCATCTCTTGCTACTGACCCATTAATGTACTTAACACTATCACGGATTTTCTCAATTAGTCCACGAATCACATCAAGCCCATTTTTGACAATTAGATTCATTATATGAGCCGAACATCGAATATGAAACATGTCCCCATTATGCAAAAGTGCGTTCTTATCATTCAACCATTTCATAATACCATCCAACATTCCAGAATTTCGAGAAGCATTGTCAACAACTACAGCAAATAAATTCTTATCAATATTCCATTCTAGAATACGATTTTTCAACCATTCAGACAAACGTAAGCCATTATGTGGATACTGAACAATATGAAAAGCAAGCAATCTCTTTTGCAACTCCCAATTAGAATCAATGTAATGGCAAGTAATACAAAAATATCCACGATTTTGATGATCTGCAGTCCAACCATCAGTTGTAAGAGTGATTCGAGAAGTTAAATTTCCAAGATCTTTGTATACCAACGACTTTTCCTCAACATAAAGATCCATCAAATCACTTTTCACCGTAGTTCTTGATCGGTGTTTATAAGATGGCATGCAATAAGACACCCAAGCTCTAAAATGCTCGTATTGAGACATAAGAAAAGGCAAATCATGCTTGGCAATCATTTTAGCAAATAACTTTCTTTCAACCGCAGGTTCAAATTTGTGTATTGTCATCTTAGGATCAACATCATCACCAGATTTTCCAATATCATCACTACATTTTCCAATAAAAGCTTGTCGTATGTCACTTGAGGTCCTAAGAGGACAAGTTTTAGTATGATTTCTCAAATGAGATGTTCCGCTTTTACTAGACCCATCAAACTTTCTTTTACAATAATTGCAAATAGCAGTAATGTTACCGTTACCTCCCACGGCTTCCCTAGTGTAGTGCTCCCATACCGTAGAAGTTAATTTTCTCCGTTTAACTTCAACTAGTTCAACTTGTTGAGCTTGTTCGGAGTCATCGGGTGTCGAATTTTCAGCATTTACACTACTCCCCATCATTGATTGTGTTGAAGCGACGGCACTAGATTGTGACATTGCTTCACAACTAACCAAATATATCTATACAAATAGAAAAAGGAAAAAGAGTTTAATAATACAAGAAACTCATAGCAGCTGAAATAAGAGGAGTAAAAATAAAATTTTGAAGAAAATTGCATAGCAATAAGAAAAGACAAAGGAATAGTTTCATTCCAGATTCTCTACAAATAAATAATGAACTCATTTTCAATCAAAAAGTTATAATAGTGAATCCATGTTAATTTATCCATTCTACTATCAAGTTGCGTTAGCAACCCTGCAAAGAATCACATAATCCCTAATTCAAGCTTCATTAACTACCTTACTTCTTCTCAAGAAAAAGACCCCTTTTTCTTTCCAAAAAATGCATTAAATCGTCCAAATTCAATCGTCCAAAACAAATTAACTCAAGCAAATAACAAATCAGCAAATGCAAAATTTCGAACATATATCAAATTAAAGCAAAGAAGTAATCAAAGAACTGAGATCCCTAATTAAAGAACTGAGATCTGGTAAAATACATATATAGAAGCAAAGATTTTGAACCAAATGGGCTCTCTTTATTTCTTCTACTTTGCAGCAGTAATCAAATTTCGGCATAATCAAATTTAGCAAATCAAGAAAATAAAGGATGAAATTGAAGCTTACTTCGGTTCAGATCAGATCTGTGCCGGCTATAGCGGATCGGAGTTGCATCTCCCTTGGAGGCTGAAGCATGAGCAGGAAGAGGCGTTTCCCGGCGAACGGCTGCAGCAACTCTATACTTGATTCGGATCTGGAGACGGTGGAGAAGGTGCAACGTCGGCGGCCGGAGCTGGAGAAGTGACTGGCGGCGATCTGGAGCAGTAACGGGCGTCTCGGCTGGGCGTGAAGCAGCGGCAGCGCGCTACGGGCTAGGGCGGCTGAGAGAGAGACAAACAAACTGGGATGCGGCTGTAGGAGAAGCAGTTGTGGCGGACAAACAATTTAACCCTCATTATTTGTTGAATTATGAATATTTGAGACAATTAGAGTGTTTTATTTATATTATTTAAGGTATATTTTATCATTATTGTTTATTATAATTAATATAATATGTATTACTCATTTAATTTATTCTTAAAGTATAAAATAAAATTTATAACATAGCAAATATACAAATATGAATAATCTAATTAAAGCACATCAAAAGTAAAAAGATATTAGTATATTTTATCATTAATGCAATTAATATAATTCATATTATGCATTCCTATTTTTCTATTTATTCTTATAATGTATATAAATTAATAAATAATCTAATTAAATCATATAAAGGGTAAGAAGAGATAAGGTTATAATAATAATTTAATATAATTTATCGAATACGGATAACGGATATAAGTAAACGGATATATCCAACGGATATACAATCGGAGCGGATATTAAACGGAGCGGATATCTAATTACCATATCCGTATCCGTTTATTACTCGAATACATATAATCGGATACGGATATATCCACTTTAAACGGATGCGGATAATATACCTCGTAAACGGATACGGATGCGGACGGTAATCGAATTTTCGGTTTTCCGTTTACAGCCCTATTTTGCTCTTATATGTTGTTTTCAGTGCTGGAGTCTGGAGATCTGCTGCTGATACATATATGATGTTTACTATGTACTGAAAAAGGGGGCATTTGATGGTTATTTGATTTTGTAGAAGGTATCTTTAATTGTAGAAGAAAAATATCAATCCGTATACACCGGATAAACCGGGTCTACCCGGACCCGCCGGGTACGAGGCGGGGTAGGGGCGGGTCCAAACAGAGATCGGGGCGGGTCCGGATCTTCACATGGGCAGGCGGGGCGGGTCCCGGGTCCTGCTAAACCCACCCCATACCCGCCCCGTTGCCATCCCTATCGGAGGGTAGCTCCGAGGGGAGTGCCTCGAGCAGCGGCTCGACTTCCTCCGGCCAGAACCCGACCGGGAGTGGAGCCAAGAGGGAGGTCGAGCATTATGCGACCGATGAGGTGGAGGATGTGGATGAGGACATCGATGCTCCACGTTCGTTCAGAACCGAACGTGGCCACGACGATATCCCATCGACGATGACTCCAACCGAGGTCGCCAACGCTGTGACCAAGTACCATATCCCGTCGGATTTCCAAGCTTTCGCGCCGCCCGTCGATTCGCAGATGGGTCGACCGCCCCGTAATACAATCGCCATCCACTTGGAGGCATTGTGGAACGGGTTCCGATTCCCTATCTCGGACGATACGACGGCTATTTATAATTTTTTGGACTTACTTCCTGCTCAACTTTCTCCGAACTCCCATTGTATAATTTATAGCTTCATAGTAATGATGAGGGCTCTAGGGCAGGCCCCATCAATCGAGAGTTTTGCATCATTTTTCAAAGTACAAAATTCCGCTCGGTCGGGTCCAGGCGATCGAGGCGGCTTCTTTTATATAATGGCCCGGACCGGGTCGAGGATCATACAAACCCGCCAGTCTTCGTACGGGGAGAAGTGGAAGGCAAAGTTTTTCTTCGTTTACCACTCCTCGGGTTTCCCCATTCGAAGAAAATGGAACGATGAGATTGATAAGATCGAGTTCGGCGAGGTGGGTAATCCGACCTGGGAGGACCCCTTCTTCCGTACCCGCCAAATCGAACGGGGGTTGATGTGGAGCAGGTACCTCTTACAAGAGGAGTTTTTGTACCGGGCTGGTATCTCCCCGGTCGAATCACCACCTGATATAGTACTCAGTACGTTAATTTCCATTCGAGTGTGTTTTTCGATCGTCAGTGTTATAGTTTCTAACGATCGATTTTTCTTTCAGACGCAGACGTGCTCATGGAAGCCCAAAGAGCTATGCTCGCTAAACTGGCGGCCGCTCAGAAGAAAAGGGCTGAGAAGGCGGCGGGTCGGTCGTCGAGCCAGAGGGGCTCGTCATCCAGGGGCGCGAGGGCCCCATCGAGTATCCCGCCAACCGCCCCTCGGGCCACCCCCAGCATAACCCCACCAAGGCGGAGGTCGGCCGCAGCACCAGATTTCGATCCGGAAATGGAGGTAATAGGCGAGCGGTCGGGGACCGCAATCGTCTCGCCAGTGGAGTTGACCCCGTCAAGGCCGATCGAAAGGGGGGTCGTGATAAGGGAAGGAGGCGCCCCCGTCTCCGGCACGAAAAGAAAGAGGGGACCCGACCACGTCGGCAAAGGGAAAGGGAAGCAAGTCTCCGATCGGAAAGATTTATCTGAATCCTCCGACTCCGATGAGGAGGAGAGGATAATGAATTTTGACCGCCCATCGGAGAGGGCGCTTTCTCAGACGGAAGAAAAACCGATCAGCACCTTCCGGGGGCGTGACCAGCTCCCGATCGAGCACCTATCACAAGGGTGCCAATTCGAGGAGGACCACCGCTTTCTCCTCGGCCAGAGTCTCAACCAGGTGCGCCGCTGGTTCGACAGAGGAGCAATCGGGGTAAGCTTTCTGATTGGATTTACTTTCGAGCCGTTGTTTCTTGAATGCTGACTTTCTTTCCGATCGGCAGATGGCGGCCCAAGCTTTTTATCATGTATACCGTCGGGCGGTGGTGTACAAGGAGGGCAAGGACCGGTACAAGTGGATGTACCGGCTCGCGGTAAAAAATGAGCCCGGCCAACTGAAAAGTAAGATCGAGGAGCTCGAAACACTCCTCGTCGTGGCCCGATCGAAGCGGGAGTTGGCCGAGAAGGAGCTCGAAGAGCAGAATGCCCTAAATGAGTCCCTCAAGAGGTCACTCGAGGCGAAGGTCGCAGAAATCAGCGAGGCCGAACGGGCCCGCGACCTGGCCCGCGAAGAGGAGAAGGCTTCCTTCGACCGCGGCTACGCCAAGGGCCGTGAAGTTGGCGTTCGGGAGGAGCTTGCCAAGCTGGACGAACGCGAACAGGCATTTTCGAAGGCCGCGGTCGAGCGGTTCCTCCAGAGCGACGTGTTCGATGCCGTCTGCTCGGTGAAGGCCTTTCCCCGTCTAAGTGAGGCGTTCGATCTAGCCGTTCGCCAGATAGAGCACCTCGGAGGCCTTCCCGAAGGATTCAACCGGGAGGACATCGGGCTTGACAGGGACGAGTCCTGTCAGCCGATCGGTGAGCCCACCGGGGAAGGCGATCAGCTCGCACCAGCCTTTGCGGACGGCGAGTTTGCGTTCGCCGCCGAGCTCGTGCAGAAGCAGGCGCTCGACGACATTGCCCGGAGGCTGGGCGAGGACGAAGAAGAAGGCCAGGGCGGCGGGAGCCCAATGGAGGTCGAAGGTCCCGATCGAGAGGAAGGGGTCGAGAATCCTATCGACCGGGAGGATGAAGTCAATGTAATAGACTAGGCACCCCTCCCCACGTTTTGTAATCGAACCCCTTATTAATACAATGAATGTTATCTTTCCCATCGAATTTGCACTTTCAAATGTGGTTTTTATAATTCTGCTCAAAACAGGTCGAACGGATTGTTCGAACAATTGCTTTATTTAAGAAACGAAACATTCGAAGTACAAATGAAACGAACGGGAAATCATGATAAACAAGCTAGGACCAACTGACTCGGTTCGATCTCCATTGGGTGCGAGCAGCCCGATCGGCGGAGAAGCTTCTTCAAATGAAGAACTTTCTTAAGTTCCCCGCCCCCCATGGTCGGGGTAATTCTCGATCGATCACATCCTCCAGCCGATATGCATTGTTTTTTGAGACCTTTATGACTTTGTATGGCCCCTCCCAGTTCGGGTCGAGCTTGCCTACATTTCGTGAGACCTCAACCTTTTTGAGGACGAGATCCCAGACCTGAAAGGATCGAGGGGCCACTCCCTTGTTGTACGCTCTTGCGACGGCAGCCTTGTAGTTTTGCATCTTTGCCCAGGCGCGGTCGCGCAATTCTTGAATGACCTCGATCTCGTGCTCCCGTGTTGAACGGTTATTATCGGGATCGAAGTGAGCAACTCGAGCCGTCGCGTGCAATATCTCGGCAGGTATAACGGCTTCCGACCCATAGATCAGGGCATACGGCGTTTGCCCAGTGGCCGATCGGGAGGTCGTTCGGTATGCCCATAGCACGCTCGGGAGCTCGTCGGCCCACTCACCCTTATGTGCTCCGAGCATGGTCTTTAGGTTTTGCACCAGTATTCGATTGGTCACTTCGGTCTGGCCGTTCGATTGGGGATTTTCGACCGATGTGAAACGCTGGTCGATTCCGTGCTCTTTACACCACTCGATCGTCATCCGACTCTGGAATTGGGTTTCATTATCGGATATCAACACCCGTGGGACCCCAAAACGACATATGATGTTTTTCCATATGAACGATCGAACAGAGGCGTCCGTGATCTTTGCGACAGCCTCCGCCTCGACCCACTTAGTGAAATACTCGACCGCAACGATCGCGTACTTCCTTTGACCGGATGCTTGGGGAAATGGCCCTACAATATCAATACCCCACTGATCGAAGGGCCATGATACATCCACACTTAACATTTCCATGGGGGGCCGGTGGTTCAAATTTGAATGGTACTGGCAGTTCGGGCACTTTTGGAAGAAACGTTTGGCATCGTCGACCAGAGTGGGCCAAAAGAACCCACTCCATGTGATTTTCTGGGCCAACGATCAACCTCCCGAATGGTTCCCGCAACACCCGCCATGGATAGAACTCATCACTTCATCTGCCTCCTACTGGTCGAGACAACGAAGAGGCGGCCCCGTGAAAGACTTTTTGAAGAGTCGACAGGATTGGTCGAGCTGAGAAACGAGCCGCACGGTTTTTGAGCCTTCGAGCTGCCAAAGCGTCACTGGGTAGGGTTCCGCTCGACAGGTAACCCTTGATCTCGTCTTGCCACGATTGCTCTCGGGACTCGATGGGGAGAATCTGCTCGACCATCTCCTGATTGATTTCTGATTTGCCTACGGACAAGAATGTAACCGACCGGCTCCTTGTCCCCCTATGGGAACTTGCAAACTTCGAGAGGGCGTCCGCTCGCTCGTTTTCCTGTCTTGGCACTTGGTCGAGGGTGAAAGAGGTGAAATGGTTTTTCAGCGCCTTCACCCTATCCAAGTATTTGACCATGGACGTTTCTCGAGCGTCGTACGCCCCCAACACCTGACTCGCGACCAGCTATCTTCATTCCTGCGATCAGTGCCTCGTACTCCGCCTCATTGTTGGTCACATTGAAGTTCAACCGTATGGCGAACTCGAGCTCCACACCATCGGGGCTTCTCAAATATACGCCGGCTCCGCCCCCCAGAGAGGTCGAGGAGCCATCGGTATGCATGACCCACGGACCGGTAGGCTCGTCGGACTCGGCCTCAACCCCTACCCTTTCGAGCAAGAAGTCGGCCAAAACCTGAGCCTGGATGGCCGTGCGGGGTTGGAAGGAGATATCGAACTCTCCCAACTCGATGGCCTACTTCGTCAACCTCCCCGAGACATCGGGCTTGGCTAAGACTTGTTTCAACGGCTGGTTCGTCAGAACTACAATGGAATGCGACTGAAAATAGTGTCGTAATTTGCGAGCCGTGATGACAAGAGTGAGCGCGAATTTTTCGATCTCCAGGTAGTTCTTTTCTGCGCCTTGGAGAATTTTGCTCACATAGTACACCGGCCGGTGAACCCTGTCCGTGATGGTCACTATAACCGAGCTGATGGCTTCGCCGGACACGGCCATGTAAAGGTACAAGGGCTCACCATCAATCAGCTTCGCGAGCAGTGGAGAAGAGGACAGGTAGGCCTTCAACTCAACAAGGGCCCGCTCGCATTCTTCGGGCCATTTAAAGTCTTGCTTCTTCTTCTCCTTCCCCTTTCTGTCGATCGGCCTTTCTTCGATCGATTTCTGTGTTTTCCCGATCGGTCGGCTAGTCGCCCCTCAGAGTGTCTTGAAGAAGGGAAGGTTTCGATCGGCCGACCTGGATATGAACCGGTTCAACGCAATAATGCGACCGCAGAGGCGTTGCACATCCCGGACGGCCTAGGGCGTCGTAATCTCCCGGATGGCCTCGATCTTGGCGGGGTTCGCCTCGATCCCGGCGGGGTTCGCCTCGATCCCTCGCTGACTGACCATGTATCCCAGAAATTTTCCCCCAGGGACCCCAAAGGTACATTTCAACGGGTTCAACTTCATGTCGTATTGTCGGAGCACGGCGAAAGTGTCCTTCAGGTGGTCGAGGTGGTCGACTTCTTTGTTGCTTTTGACGATCATGTCGTCCACGTAGACCTCCATGGTCGAGCCGATCAGCTCCTTGAACATTTTGTTCACGAGCCTTTGATAAGTTGCCCCAGCGTTCTTTAGGCCGAAAGGCATGACCATGAAGCAATACACCCCTTTCTCGACCACGAATGAGGTTTTCGACCTATCTTCGGACGCCATATAAATTTGATAGTACCCTTGGAAGGCGTCCATCATGCTCAGCATCTCGCACCCAGCGGTCGAATCGACCAGCAAGTCGATGCGGGGCAGCGGATAGGGATCTTTTGGACAGGCCTTATTTAGGTCGGTGAAGTCGTTGCACATACGCCATTTTCCGAGTGACTTGGGAACCACGACCACATTGCACAACCATTCCGGATATTGAATTTCGACGATGTATCCCGCTTCAAGGAGCTTGTCGACTTCCTCCGCGATTATCTTGTTCCGTTCTTCTCCGAAGGTCCTCTTCTTTTGTTGGACCGGTTTGGCGGTCGGATAGACGTTCAAGCGATGTACAATCACCTCAGGGTCGATTCCTGGAAAATCCGAGGGACTCCACGCGAAAACATCAACGTTTTCTCTCAAAAAATCGATCAACATCACCTCCCTTGCCTCTCCCAAGTGCGAGCCGATCCGGGTCACTTTCTCGGGGTTGCCGGGAACCAGCTCGATAACTTTTGGGTCCCCGATCGGCTCGATCCTGGACTCCTCGTTTTTCCGCTTTCGCGAAGAGGATCCTTCAGGGGGATCAAGGTCGATGTGGATCGATGGTGAAATCGACGGAGAAGATTGTGCGTTTTTCTTTTCTTTCTCCTGTAAAATCGTGTAGCACCTCCAAGCGTCTCGCACGTTGCATTTGATTTTCCCGACCCCCGCTGGGGTGGGGAACTTGATTTTGAGATGGTAGATCGACACTACCGCTCGAAATTGATTAAGTGTCGGCCTTCCCAATATCAAGTTATATGCGAACGGTGTGTCGACGACGAGGTAGTCTACGAGGAGAGTTTGCCTTCGGGGTGCTTCGCCCAATGAGGTTGGCATCCGAACCATACCGATCGGAACTATTTTCGAGCCCCCAAATCCGACCAGGGGAGTGTGAACCGGCTGCATGTCTATTTTTCCTAAGTTCATTTTTTGCAAAGTGGAGTAAAAAAGAATGTTGGAGAAACTTCCATTATCAACTAAAGTGCGTGCCACAGCAAAATTTGACACGTCAGTGGTAACGACCATCGGGACATCGGGTGACTCACCCTCTCCCGATGGTCGGCTTACATCAATATCCCTATCGCTAAACACAATAGTGTTGGATTCGATGTGGTTGACATGGTAGGCCCGATCAGGAACCTGTGGGCTCGATTTTCCTTGCTCCAACTTCCTCATTATGCGCTTCCGGCTTGATCGGGAGTCGCCGCCATTCGGTCCGCCGGCGATGGTGTTGATGAACCCTCTGGTCGGGAGGTTGTTGTCGACCGGCTCCTTGCCACTTCTACGGGATGGGGATCCTTTGTGGCTTGCTGGAGGGGACCGTGGGGATCGGGACCTCTCCCGTTGGGTTGGTGCTTCCATGTGGGCTTCCACGAACTCCTTGAGAAGGCCCTTTCGAACGAGCCGCTCGATCTCGTTCTGCAAGGCATAGCAGTCGTCCGTGACATGCCCATATTGCTTGTGGAAAGCGCAATACTTTCCCGATTTTCTTGCCCCTTTCCCCTCGGCTATCCTGTTCGGTTTTTTGAACAGCTTCTGATCTGCCACCGAAAAGATGTGGCCTCGGGTAGAGTTCAGGGGGGTGAGATTGGAGTATCGTTTGATCGGAGAGTCCTTCTTTTCCCGCTGGTCTTTGTCCTTCTTGTTGCCCCCTTTTTCCTTTTTCTCCTTCTGGTCTTTCTCCTTCTTATCCCCGTGCTTGATATGATGCATTTCCTCGGATATCATGAAACTGGAGGTCAGTGTTTGGAGCTCCCTCATCGAACGAGGCGGCTTGAGGACGATTGCTTTGGCGCAGTCTTCGTGTCGGAGGGCTATGTAGAGGGCAAAGTTGACAAAATCGATCCGGAGGTCATCAACCCGCAAGACCTCATTGTTAAAGCGGGTCATGAAGTCCCGGAGGGACTCCCCTTCCTGCTGTCGGACACCGTGAAGGTGGGTATGGGGGAGCTTGGTGTCTTTTTTGGCCGTGAAGTGGTGTAAAAAGCGGTCGGCCAGCTCCTCGAAGGAGTGGATCGACTCGGGCTCAAGCCGGGCGAACCATTGTCGAGCCACCCCGAAGAGAGTGGTGGCGAAGAATTTGGCCATCATTCCGTTCGATAAACGGTACACGTCAATGGCGTTTTCAAACTGCAACAAGTGGTCATCAGGGTCGGAACTCCCGTCATAGTGGGGGAGATTAACCGGGACTCAGTCATGGAGACCGACCTTTTCTTCTCTTATGTGGTGGGCAAAGGCCCTTTGCCTCCGACCATGATACCGATCGGAGGAGGATCCCTGCCCGTCGAACGGTTCCGCCCTACCTTCCGGGCGTTCGATATCGGCGATCTTCTGAGTAAGGTGGTAAAGTTGACTCCTCATCTGCTCGAGCTCCCCGAGGGCAGGGTCAGCCCTCGAATTCCCCATGGCGGGGGCCCTGTAAGGGCGCCCCAAATCCGGGTACTAGCGACGGGGAACCCTGTCGTGGCGGCTTGACTCGGCGTCTTCTTCTTCTTCCCGGGATGACCGAAAACTTGCCTCCCGACCCGAAGTCTGATGGGACGGGACCTTCCGGTCGGTAGGCAACGCTGCTCTGTTGGACCCAAGGTTGGCTCGACCGACGCTCTCCTTGAGCCTCTCAAAAGCTTGTAGGTTGCATTGGCTGACAAAGTCCCTCAAACTCTCGAGGGGGATGGTTATCATTTCCTCCATGTCGGGAGCATGTGTGGTCGTCCCCGCCGGTGGAAACCGTGCCTGGCTCCTGTGGTCGGTATTGGCGGCCTTGAGCGGGGCATTCGCCTGCGCCCGGGAGGAGCCCGCCAAGTCCGCTTGGGCTGCGGGAAGGTTGACCACCGGCGATGGAGGTGGGGGAATATCATGGACCGAGTGTTGATCCTCACTGACGGCTGGCGTACTCCGGGCTCCGGAGGGGTTTCTTCTGGTTGTCACCATCTCTTCTACCTTTGTTGCAGTGGTTTTTTGTTTTCCCCACAGACGGCGCCAAATGATGCGGGTCGGATTTGGTTCTGGTCGACTCCGGTCGAGCCCTCTGGTTGGCTCGGTGTATGCTGTTGTTCGAGGGGAAAGATATCCTGCAAAAAGGGAATGGCAACGTGAGCTAGTCGAGAGGGGCCTCGGCTAAGACCCTCCGATGCTTAAGTCAGCGGATCGGTTTTGGGGATATTCGAGCAGAGTAAGGGCGTAAGGTGTAATAAATGCGTGCTTCTTACCATAAATGAGGGGGTATTTATACCATGTCTAGGTAGACCGGGTCCCGTGGGCCCCTAAAGCCAGGCGGGTTGTTGAGGACCGACGTGGGCGTCTAGTAGGCCAAGGGGTAGGGTCCATAGGCTATAGCTGGCGCCTCATTAATGAGGTATGGGATTAGGTAGTGTCCCATACCCAGACTGACGGGGCATTAAATGCCAGCAGGGAGCCGTTGGACCGGGTATGGTCCCGGTCGAGGACATAGTCGGCCGGGAAAACCGACGGGCGATCCTGGCGGTACGCCTCAGCTAACGGGTCGACTGAGAGGAGAGCGGCATCGAATGATCGGCCATGAGCGAGTCGATCGAAGGTCCGAGGGGATAGCAATTCAAAGGCCGTCTGGAGGGAGGGATCGGATTATCGGTCGAAATAACGCCACGTCATAATCAATGCTAATTAATTTTCTCTCTCTCTCTCTCTCTCTTTTTGCCATCTTGTCTAACATATGATAAAGAGTAATTATCTAATGAAAAATGAGTGGTAAATATGTACATATATCAATTATATTATAATGAAATTTATAAGTAAGTAAAGTATCAAATTAAATAATATTAAATATCTTATGTTAATAATTTTATTTCGTAAATTAAAAATTGAAAGATGTTTTTCATTAGTATGAATTCATAGTTAGCATTTATATCAAAAACAAATTCATAGTTATTATTATAAAATATTTATTTATTCACTTAAATAAATTAAGCTCTTATTATAAAAATTATTGATTTATGGAAGTTATGGAGTTTTTTATAAAGAATTGGGGGAGCACCTCCTCGAAACAAAAGATGATGCCGTCAAAATTCCTCCATCTTTGAGTTGCTCCCTGGTCTACGAAGAAAAAGTGGGCAGGTGCGGAGAAATAACTAAGAGGTTCAACTTGGCTGCGGAAATTGGAAACTGGACGGTTCTATTCATCTATCGGTGAATGGCGGCGTCGACGGAGGGATTGGTGCCCATAACGAGGGCTTTTCTGGCTTCTTACTACGATAAGTATCCTTTCTCTCCTCTATCCATTGACGTTTCCCGTCTCTCCGATCAGATTCATGCCATGGCTTCGGATCTTATTAAGGAATCTCCCCCTACCCAAGGTTTTCACTCTCATTCCTTCCAGCGCGTTTGTATTTCTTCTTTTAATCGGTGATCTGCAATTCAACTTGCTTTGAGTTCAAATCAGTAATCCCCGTGTTAAACCAACTGGTGTATGACTTATTTTCCGAGGATCAAACTGATGCATTCTAGGATTCTTCTACTGTTGCCGATCTGGTTCTTTTTAGCCTAATCGCTCATCGCATGAATGTTATATCAGGAGAAGGCTTACTGATACAAGAAGCTGAGCGCCAACCTCCCCATAAAGTTGATGAAAACATGTGGAAGAACCGAGAACAGATTGAGGAGATCCTTTTCTTGTTGGAAGTCCCTCGTTGGCCCAAACAGGTGAGCTGAAAGTGATCCAGGGCACTTTTAACTATTGTTCCTAATTGAATTACAAGTACTAAAATCGGGATGGACCAAACAGCTTCAGCAGAAGTCAACTGGGGAACATGGTGAACTTGCTTCTGTTATTGGGCGGCTTCAAGAGAAATTCAAATCTATGCTCAGGACTTTGGAATATTTCCAAGCCAGAAATTCTGAGTTTGTATTCAACACAGGTGCATCTTTGGGGCTTCAGCAATTCGTTGTAGATGGGACCTCAATTTCACATCACTCTCCTCAGAACATGTGAATTTACATATTAAAAGTTGTTACTTATAAATGAAAATTTGAAATTTAGTGAATACAAGCTGAGTGATTGCAATTAACTATAATTCTTTAAATGGTACTTATATTTGGCATAGTCTGGAAATAGAGTGTTTACTGTACATGGTTTGTTTTTAAGTTATCCTCTGTCTTATATGTTCTGTGTAGAAGAGATTTAGGTCATGAAGAATTAGTATGCCATGGTTCGAATATATTACATTGTACATACATGAGTTGTCAATAAAGGTTTTCCTGTGTATATATTGCAGTTATGACCTATATGCCACAAGATTTTCGGGGTACGATAATCAGGCAACAGAGAGAGCGCTCAGAGCGGAACAAACAGGCTGAAATTGATGCTTTAGTAAGCTCTGGCGGAAGCATACATGACAAATATGCTCTGCTATGGAAACAACAGATGGAACGGTAGGATTCAGCTAGCATCTTTCTGTTTTTGTCACTGAGAAATAACTGGCTTGATTTTAATTATTGATTTTATGCAGAAGGAGGCAGTTAGCTGATCTTGGTTCTGCCACAGGTGTCTATAAGACTCTGATGAAATACTTCGTTGGAGTGCCTGAGGTATGTGTTCATTCCCTTCATGCTGCCTTGCAAGAGTTTGTCAAACTATTGGTGTTGTTGAGACCTAGATCTTTATTGTTTACACACTCTCTGCTATATGCGGTGCTATTGTCCCTGTCTCATGGATACTATATACATGATGACTAATTGTCTATGATTTTAGACTCAGTTGGCTTTCCGTTTCTGTCACTAATTCTATAAGATAGTCATAATATGTGCATTTGACCTTCGTAAAGAAGTTGATTAGCTTTCATTTTCTGTTTGATAGTTTATCTGACAATGATATATGTGTTGCAGGTTTTGATGGATTTTATTCGCCAAATAAATGATGATCAAGGGTAGATACTTATATTTGATAAATCTTGTAGAACAAGAAGTTCCATTATCATTGAGCCAATTTGTTGGATGTTCAGTGAAGCTAATTAACATTACATGCTATTTCTGTTCTGAACTTGATTTCATCCCAGGCCTATGGAGGAGCAGCGACAGCGATATGGACCTCCTTTGTACAGCCTTACGAGAATGGTGTATAATATTCGTCTATTTCTCTTTCTGCTGTGGCGACGTCTTGAAAATAGAAAATTGTGCGTGCTGTTAAGATTTTTGTTATTTCAGTTGTTTAGCTGATCAGATTTGGAAAATCTTACAGTGGTATAATGTAACTTATGACCTTCATGTTTACCCAATGTTTTCACCACGTTCTTAAACTCTCAGGCAGAAGCACGAAGTGTCTATTTTGGAAGAAGCGGCTGAAGTTTACACATCTGAGTTTGACCGATTTATCAAATTTATTGGGTACTGTATCTTTCTCTCTCTTGGTTTTGTTAATACCCTGAGAAAACTGCTCCATATTTTTGAAATACCTGTTTCGAAAATTTGTTCATGCTCATAGTTGGGAATAACAATTTAATGAGTTCGATTGTACTGTATGTAGGTCGATTAATAACCTGCTAAGTGACTGTTACATGCTTTGCTTTGGTTTTCTGGCTCACACTCCCAGCCATGAATTGGGTATATGGCTTGATGGCATTAATATGTGTGGAAGCTATAGATCTAAAATATATATACTAGGGCAGTCATTGCTGCTCATTGAGCAGTACCCTCGTCCACTCTCTGTCTCTCCTGATGATATATTGTTTTGTACTTCTTTTCTCTTTTTTGTTGTAAATCTGGGCATAAAGAGGGAACAGGGGTTTCTGTATTTTGAGATTAAATTTCTTTTGGATACGGTTCTCGTTCATTACTGATGCAGTGATATGAATCTCTTTTTTCACAGGGAGGTTTTCACAAATTCCCCCTTTTTTATTACTGCCGAGGATGCTGGTACACTATCGGCCAGGTCTTCCCAGAATGACATTTATTATAATTTGTATTTGTCATTTTGCTGGATGCTGACTAATTTGCGCATGATGAAGCTTATATAATTTTCCTTTCTTATGTTTGGATTGGCAATTTGGCATCAATGCAGGAAAAATGATGAATACAAGGAAATAAGTGTTCCAGCAGGGGAGACACATGAGGTTTGTTTTCCTGCCCAAAAGTCAGATCTGTACTAGATGCAGCCACTGTGATCACATCTGTTATTATCTGGATATATGTAGCTTTAGGATTCAGTCGTTGAAAATTTATGGCTACATCCTGAAACTATATTCCTATCAATTTTTAATACCTAAACTATGCACAAACTGGTGCTTCATCTGACTATTTTGTGTCTGAAATGGTATTCAAGGCTCCCTCCAATTACTATAGCTGTTATATTTTATTGTTCTTGTAGGTGTCTTTAGCAGTGGAATCAGTAAACTCATATATTGCTTGGGATTTTGCACTGGTACAGGGCAAAATTAACCTGGTATTCTTCTTTGAACTTTCACTAATGCCTCTGTATCTCAGTAGGGATAATAGATGGAGAATGCTTCTTCGATCAGCATTACTAGTGGTAGCTAAAGCTAGAATACCCAATGAGTTAAGCAAATACCTAATGTAGCCATCACCGTGTGACCAATGCAGTTAATTTTTCTAACATGACAAGTTTAAATGGCTTCTGACATGAAGAGTGCATAAATTCATATGAGCTTCATGTCATTGCTCTCTGATCCTGCTCATTGATCTCTGATGCTTTAAATAATACCAAAGGTCTTGTTCTTGTTTAGCATGCTCTGTGACAAGACACTCTTGATCCAGTACTTCATTAGTGACCATATTGGAGTATGGTGTGTGAAAATGTTGGCCTATGGGGCTAGCTTTTTCATTGCGAGCATGAACTTTTGCATACCAAACTGGAATCTCATGTTTTTGCTTCATCTTATTGTATTGGTATAATCTAACAAGCCATACATTATCCTTTATGCGATATGGTGTATGGTATTTGATTGTATGCATACTTGTATTCATGCATGAAAAATCTTATGCAGCAATGCAGTCAAGTATATAATTGTAATTGAGTAATAGTAAAGCCTCATTGGGTAATGCCATGTGATGTGTCCATAATACTGCTCTTTTCAATTGAATAATGTCTAGCAGGACATTGGATTTAGTGTAGAGTGCGCTGATCTTTCTGGGAAAAAAACAGTAAGTTTTGAAGTTGTTCTCTCACCACCACATTCTATTCTTTGTTTTTCCTCTATATTCTTTGTCTTATTCTCTCTTGTACTCCATCAATTCTAACTCCCACTGCTTTTTGCTTTTGGTTTATCTTTGGCCTTGTTTTTACTTATTTTAGCTGATTTTGCCTTATCGACGTTATGAAGCTGACCAAGTGAGTATTGTTTTTCTTTGTTTTCTATGGCACTATTTTGTTGATCATTTTTTAAGAGCTTAACTTCATCTTCCAGGGTAATTTCTGCACATGTGTATCAGGAAACTACAAGCTTATTTGGGATAATTCATATTCAACATTTTTCAAAAAGGTACGTATAAAGTTTTATTTAAACTATTCGTAGTACACGAAATGAAAGAAAGTAATTTGTTTGTTGTTAATCTCTGTTGTGTAACTTTTCGATGTAGTAGAAAAGTGCACGTTGGTTGTACACATATATAACTATTTTCAAAGTACTATACTTATGAATTTTTAAGTCGTATTATAAATATTGAAAAGAAATTAATTTGCAAGAACTTGAGACGAATTGGGTAAATAAATTTCACTGAAACTTGAATTCTTTGATCTTTGTTGATTACAAATGATTATATGACCTATTTATACATTTTTACTTCCCTCATATGGATGGTGGAGATTCAAAAATTCTAACCACCAAAAGATGCTTTCTAGAAAAGTATGTGGTATTTTAAGTTTCTTAAAATTTTTGTGATTATTTTGTTTTTTACTTTTAGTCCATGTAGAATTTGAGGTTTCTTAGTTAATTATCAATTTTATTATACTCGAATGCAAAAAAATTAAAAAAATAAAATAAAATAAAGTGTTTTGGTTATTATTTCTTCTTCTATTCTAAACTTAAATAGAGAATTTATATTGAGAACTTATATTGCGAAACCTATTTAAAATTCTAATAAATATAAAATGACATATATATGCACACACACATCAACTCTGCTAATAAAAATAATTATATAGAGGAAAAACTTAAAAACGAAAGAGTAAAGGTAAATCAATAAATTTTCAAGTTTAAAGTTCGCACTACATTTAATATGTATATATGTATATAGCCAATTACATGAACCAAAACCTGCTATTCTGTGTGCGAAAGTATTAGTGTAACTGTGCTTAAATGTTTTTTAATGCACATATAATTTTGAATTTTTAAATCATCGAAACCTTTGTAAATAAATACATACGAAGAGTTCTTTTTCTTTCTAAAATTCCAATATCCTTTTAAAGGAAACACACAAAAGATTATTATGTTTTTTACATTTTATAAAACTAAATTCCATTGATACTCACATAAAAATCTTGATTAATTGTCACATCATTTTTTGGAAAATGCAGTAGTGAAATTATATTTTATTCCATAATCTATACTATATATAAAGCACCAACCACTCATGCTAACTACCCCTTGTTATTTTAAGTGAATTGACAATATTGACCCTCAAGTTAATTTCTTCTTTGTATTTATTGTTTTCTCTCTCTCTCCCCATTGATGTAAATTATTATTCTCTTTCTATTCTTCTCTCTCTCCTCTCTCACATCTCTATCTTTAATAATTTTTTTTAATCTTTACTTTCCTAGTGATTTTTTATTAGATAATTACTAAATGATATTATATATATTCATATAAATTTTTTAATTGTATGTTATTCTAAGTTAATTACATAATTGCATTATATCTCATTTTTATTTGGCACACTCATCGAGTCTACCCGATCCCCTGGTAAGTTTATTAAGCTTCTTAGTTTGCAGTTTGCACTCTTGAAATTGTAATTGTAATCATAATTAATACAATAGTATGAAATATTGTATTTAATCCAGTAATAGCCTATAGATATTAGGTAAGTAGTCTCAAAATCTCCATGGGTATAAGATGGCTATTTCAAGATGGAGTTAATATGAGTTTTGTTACAAAACTTAGTTAATTTTTCTCTCTTTTGCTTCTCTTCCTCTTAATTGTATCCATGCATTTCGTTTCCAAACAAAGATACACATGCTTTGTCTTTTTTTGTTGTATGAATGAGATATCGTTTTTTTCAATAGCTTCTTTCTCCATGTAATGTCATTTATTGCATATTAATTTTATAATAAATATTTGCGTACATGTATATATTGTACGATCCCTTATAAATATATAAATTTTTCTCTCCCATTCTAAGCCTTGATATGGTGTGATCATTACCCTTTGTGAGTTTGAGGTGGGTGGTTGCATACAGCAAGAACTTTGTTTTTTCCTGATTGTGACGTGGTTTGGAACAGGTCCTGCGATACAAGG
>CM047882.1:115322-135992 GCA_026212405.1 Petrea volubilis
ACTTAAATGAGGGCACGTTACAATTGCCACACATGATGTATGGTGAAATTATTAATAAATAAAAAAAAACCCAAACTTGTGGAAAATTACCATTATTCCCTAACTTGTTTGATAATCATTTTAAGTAGTATATATTGTATATTTTTTAAAGTAAACACTGAATTTTGTGGCATAAATCACAATTTTACTTTTGGTGTTTGTTTAGGGAATTGTTAATGGCACTTCAAAAATTATTATTGGTACTCCATCTTTATTTTTTGTATTGAAAAATTGACTAAATTGCCTATTCATCTTTAGAACACTATTTTTATTCATTTCAATGGCATAACCTTGTCTTTATTGTCAATCATTTTCACATTTGGATTATAAAAAACATACGAGATCATAACCTCAATGTAAACTCTTTAATTTTTTGTTTTATCTTTCTTTTTTGTCCCACTCAATGCAAAATATATATTACTAACAAAAAATTTTAAGTCATACATGAAACTTCTAAGATATATGCGAAACTATAAAATAAAGGAAAACAAGTTAATATATAGAAAAGCTGGGTGATAAAGAAATCAAAAGATATTGTATAATTCTGTTGATATTCAAATATGCAAAATATTAGGTAAAGATAAACAAATTGTACATCCCCACTAATTCTACTTCGCCTCAACATTATTTAATTTCAAATAAACAAGAAGTCTTGCAAAATAATAATAATAATAATAATAATAATAATAATAAGAAGAAGAAGATGAAGATGAAGAAGAAGAAGAAAAGGAAAAAGAAAAGAAATATGAGTTTCATGACTACAATCTTTAAGACATGATCTCATTCAAAGTTTGCACCAACTTGTTTGCTCCATATATTTTTCATAGAATATATATATATATATATATATATAGAGAGAGAGAGAGAGAGATCAACATTAATAGAACAATTTACACATCAACGAAAAATTATATTACATAAATGTATGTATGCTGAAATTAAAGTACAAGCAAAAAAACTTAATGAAATACTGTAAAAGTATGAAAAGAAATAAATACATTTGTTGCTATTAGATGGGTTGTATAAATAGTAGATATCTTAAATTTGCTTAGTACTATTCGTATTCATAAGCTTTATTTTCTCCTCCAACTCAAAAATCGATGTTAAATCTTCTCAAATATTAGTCACCTCCATTTCTGAGTGGCTAAAATTAATATGACAAAAAAGTAGAAAAATATAATGTAAAATATGGGTAAAATATCGCACAAAATGCAATAATATTAGAACAAATTTTTTTGTCAGGTCATTGTCAAAATAAGAAGTTGAATAACAATTCTAAAGTTATCATCACCAAAGGCAAAAAGAAGATGGCGAAGAATAGTAGTATTGAATACATGAAAGTGAATAATAGAATATTAGGATTTTTTATCCAATAAATCAAATTAAATTAATATTTAAAAATTAAAAGGGTATACTGACCAATTGATAAAAATTATAAAGTGAGAGGGAGTGTCAATAACAATTCCCGCTTATTTATTGCTTCTTTTAAGGTGCTCATATGTTTTTTTTATTACTGGAAATTGAAATCTTGTATGATTAGTGAATAACATTTTATCAACAAATAATACAAAGCAAAACCTTATATTGTTTGAATACATTGATTAAAAACTATTAATTTAGTAAATATATACACCATCCACCAACGGTTATAAACAATAAACTTGAAAATATAACAGAAATATTACATTTAACTCGTTATGATTTTAATAAATTACAATACGATACGCCAATAATAACATAAACAAATCTTAAGGAAACTTTTGGAAGTTCATACAGTTCATTAACATCAACCATCAATCAAATTAAGGGTAAATACAAGCTGGTAGATGACTCATAACATTAACAGTACATTTGGCAGATGAAAGAAAATAGGGAGGAAAGAAAATGAGAGGAACGAAAATGAAAGGAAAGAAAATAGGTGGATTTTAATTTTCCACAGGTATGTTTGGTTGAAAGAAAAACAGATGGAATGAAAATAAAAATCTATTTATTTTCTCTTATTTGTTTGAATGGAAAAGCGGAAGAAAAAAAAAATGATTTATATACTAAATGACAATTATACATTTATATCATTATAAATCATAATTATGTTTATGAATTTATGTACTAAAATAGATTAATAAAGTTAAACTAAATAAGTATAATGTAAATAAAATATATAAATTAATATAATGAAATATTTGTTTGCATTGTGTCAAATGACAATCACAATCTTATATAATTATAAATATAATTAAATTATAAATATATTTATGTCGTAGAAAATTTAATAAAAATAAAATAAATAAATAAATATGTGAAATATGTATTATACAAATGCACACGTCGTATTTGCTATTTAAAATATGCAAGGATTCATGCTAGTAGAAGATGCAATATTATTTAAACACCTAGTTATACATATGGGCAATTTTGAAAATATTATTTTATAGAGATTCTTTTGTTATTTTCCTCTTATTTTTCATCCGATTTTGGGGCTTCGTTTGGTAGGGTGGAAAATGGGAGGAAGGGGAGGGGATGGAAGGAAATTGAAAGGAAAATGTGTATTTTCCGCTGTTTGGTTGTGGGAGGAAAAGAGAAGGAAAGAAATTAAGTATGGAAAACTAAGTATGGGGCCCACTGTTTTTTTTTCCACCCAAAATCGGATGGAAGAGGAGAGGAAAATAATGCAAGGATATCTATAAAACAAGATTTTTGAAATTGCCCATATGTATAACTAGGTGTTTAAATAATATTGTATTTTCTACCAGTATGAATCTTTGCATTTTTTTAAATAGCAAACACGACGTGTTCATTTGTATAATACATTAAAAATATATTTCATATATTTATTTATTTTATTTTTATTAAATTATCTACGACATAATTATATTTATAACTTAATTATATTTATAATTATATAAGATTGTAGTTGTCATTTAACACAATGTAAACAAATATTTCATTATATTAATTTATATATTTTATTTACATTGTACTTATTTAGTTTAATTTTATTAATTTATTTTTTTAGACAAATTTAATAATCTATTTTAATACATGAATTCATAACATAATTATAATTTATAATGATATAAGGGTATAATTATCATTTAGTACATAAATTATTTTATTTCCTTCCACTTTTCCATTCAAACAAACAAGGGAAAATAAATAGATTTCTATTTTCCTTTCATCTATTTTCCTTTCAACCAAACATATATGTGGAAAATTAAAATCCACTCATTTTCTTTCCTTTCATTTTCTTTCCTCTCATTTTCTTTCTTTCCTATTTTCTTTCCTCTGCCAAACGCAGTGTGGGTGGAAGAAAAAATCAATGGGCCCCATGCTTATTTTTCCATTCTCAATTTATTTCTTTCCCTTTTCCTCCCACAACCAAACAAGGAAAAATATACATTTTCCTTTCAATTTCCTTCCTTCCCCTCCCCTTTCTCCCATTTTCCACCCTACCAAACGAAGCCTAAAGGATAATGATATTTTTTCATACGTAGTGTTTTTTTTTTTCATTGTACCTAGGGGTGTAAATAGATGTTAAAAGGGTTGGATATGTTGTCTCCATATCTGTATCGATTTAATTTTATCGGATATTGTACGGATACGGATATTGACGGATATTTTAAATCAATATCCGTATCCACCAGATATCGGATATATCCATATCCAATTGTAATTTTTAAAATTTATATTCAATTATAAATATTTGAATATCCGAATCCAATTATGAATATTTATGTATATTATTCAATTGTAATTAATCTAATAGTGGAATTTGTGTGTATACAAGTTAGTCATAACTTTATTATATAATCTCCTTATTTACAAAATGTATACATATACATAGGTATCGTACTTTTTTTTATTAATAACACCTAAAGTTCATATATGTTTATTTACTCACTCTTTTTATATATTTGCAAGTTATAAAGATGTGATATCTATTAAAAAAAAATACATGTGTTTTATTTGAATCAACAATTTATTATTTATCATTAACATAATATGAACTATTTATTTTTTTTCTATATATCTTATAATATATGAAATATAACGCATATGATTATTAAAAATATAATTTTTAAAACTATTAACAAGAAGTAAATTTTACAAAACTATATAAAAAAACATCAATTAATTTTTAAAATGGAAATATTATTAAAAACACATAAAAAAATTAGTATACATATAAGTTATTTTTTCCAAACATTATATATTGGATATAATTAATGGATACAACAAAATTATAAATAATCAAATATATAAAAAGGTATGTATTTAGAGCGGGTATTAAATGGATCGGATATATAATTACAATATCCGTATCCATTTATAATTGGATGTGTATAATCGAATATCTATGGTCGAATATAGATCACACCCGCTTTAAATGAATACAAATATTTTGCACTAAAAATGAATACGAATGTGAACGATAATCGAATTTTTGGATATCCATTTATAATCCTAATTGTACCTCAAAGATGGTAATTAAAATTTACCCTTTAATAAATGACGAGGCCAGATAAATTAATTTTCACGAATCGATTAGGTTTTAAATATGAGTTATAGTCTATTTGACTTTTCTTTTTCAAGGGTTAATTGCACTTTTGTGAATGCAAATATATTATTGTTCATTGTCCTTATATATATATATACACACACACACACACAACAATCTAATGTATACTACTATTTCCTCCGGTTTTCATGATTACAAAATCATCCATCTCCATTAAGATTTCATTGACACTATGTCATGTTCTTTTCTTAATGGTTATATAAAGGTTTAACAAGAGAATGGAGATTAATTCTCACATGTATATAAACTTGCAAATTGTAGTAGTTTCATATCATTAAATTTTAAATTCAAACATGTGAGGACCAACATGAAACAATAAGGGATTTTTTTGAAACAAGTAGAAAGTGCAATTCGCGTCAAGTGCACACTTTTTTTTTTCTGCAAAAAATAACTTAAAAATGGGTTGAAGGACTAAAATGAAACCATATTGAAAATTTAGGGACAAAAATATTAATTTTTCAAAATTTAGGAACCAAAGTGACTCTAAATTTAATGAATAAAAAAAAAAACCAAAAGTAAACAATTGCTTGAAATTAGCCACTGAAAGCATTCCATTTATATTTTCCGAACTTCAATTGGTTTAAAGAAAGAGTACAAGATGTAGAGATGACATTCAGCAAACTTATTTTTCCAATATAATTTTAAATAAAAATGATAAAAGTACCATTTATGATAAAATTTAATTAAAAAATTCATTTAGATAATCAAAGCGTTGCTTATTTATTATGATATAAATAATCAAAACGTAATAATTAAAACATTATGAATTAAAGTATGATATTTTAACCCCAAAATCCAGGCACCTATTGCACATATTGACAAAACTAAAGGCTAATTAATGGTGGCGGGTTTTAGGCTGATCCAACCACTAATGTTCAAGACAAGTCAGCTGTCCGAAAGAAAAAAATAAAAAATAAAAAATCAAACGACGCCGTTATTTAATACTAAGTATATAAATCAAAAAAATAAAAAAAAAGTATTTTTCGAAATTATGGTAATAAGAATACTAGTAATAATAACACCGTAGACTCTAATTTCCTTTTATTTTTTTTTTGTTAAATATGAATGAAGAGCAAATGTGATCATTATTCTCTCTCCCTTCTCGCGCTCGCTCTGTCAAAGGGGAAACCGAAACCAAACCCAAACGAAGGGAGGAGAAGACAACCCACACCATACCAGACGCCGCCCAAACCACACGTATTCAACCCTGATCCTCATCGCCCTCCGCTCGCGGCGTAGCTAACCGCAACGCCGCCGTCCCCCTCCGCACCTCCGAACTATTTCGATATGCTTTGACTCTCGGCCCCCAACCTATCCTCTTTTTTCATTTAGGGTTCTTTTATCCAGCTATGAATTCGCTTTATTTGCTTTGAATCTCAAGCGATCATCCACGGATTTTCGATCTCGGAGGTATATATGTCCTTTTCCTCCCTCTCCTTTCACTTTCTGTTGCCGGTCGCTTTCTCATTCTTTGTTTCTCCATTAATCTATTACCTATGTATATATGCGGCTGTATTTTGCTCACGAATTTAGAATGTTCGCTCCCATGTTCCTGACCGGATATTTTTGCTATTCTTGATTAGGGTTGGGTTTAGGTTTAGGGCGTCCGCGCGAATGGAAGCGTCCGGTGGAAATTCGGACGCGTACAGGAGTTCTTCTTCTTCGTCTTCTTCCACTGCGTTTAGTCATTCCCGAAGACATGGAATGCATATCTCTGTTTCCAACATACTTCGATCGCCCTTGTCCACCTTGTTGGAGTACACTGGAATTCTCAGAACCAGGTCTAATCATTCGGAACCCGACGCGTTATTGAACAATGGGGCCCATGTTGGCTATGGAGATCACCACCTTCAGTCGCATTCGAATGACTCGGCACCTCCCCAAGCTGCAAACAGCGATGGGAGTGCAGGAGAGGTTTCGATAAGGATCATCGGTGCTGGCGAACATGAGCATGATAGGGCTGCCACCATGTTGCACTCGGCACCAACTGGGCAGCTTAGTGCGCAGACTGAGTCCTTGTCACGGCCAATTTCGAGGTCTGGGTCAGCGGTTTCAGTGTTGTCTTCATTGGAGAGTCAGGTTGATTTGAGGAGTGATCGAGAGGCTGGAGATGGAGTTACACATTCAACAAATGCTGGAGGTGATACAGATGCTGCCGAGGGAGTTGGTGCCAGTAACAGGGATTCGTCCTCTTCTTACCAAAGATATGATATTCAGCAGGCTGCACGGTGGATTGAGCAGGTCCTTCCTTTCTCATTGCTTCTGCTGGTTGTATTTATACGCCAGCACTTGCAAGGTATTTCCCTTGCTTCATCTTGCTTTCAGTAGTTGTAGATTCTCGTTTCCTCCTATCAAAGGAACTTATATCAACCTTGGAGTGTAATAATTGTGTAACTTTTATATATGCCCAAGATATGTGAATACTATCACATATTGAGGGTGCTAGATGCTTTCATTTGCTCATGCAGCGTGTGAAACATCACAAATGTTTTTGATCCATCCTGCATATTGTCTTTTTGGTGCTGTGTTGGTATAGAACCCTAATTTGTCACTTGTTATTAGTAAGTAATTGGACGAGATTTTACAGGAAGAAAATGAAAAAAATTATATGAGGCAGCAAATATCTGTTTCTTCGCCCTTTTTTTTCTTTTTTTTGGGCTAGATGCGAGATAGGAAAGTCTACCTTTTCTGTTATATGAATTTAAATGGAGAGGGACTACGCCACATCATAAATAGTGAGCTCTTGCCCTCAATTGTTTGTTCTTTTTATCACACATTATGCAAATCAGTTATTTGACTTGTTACAAGATTTACAGGATTCTGTGCTACCATTTGGATTGCTGCTTTCATGTTTAAGTCGAACGATATTGTTCGCAAACAGACAGCACTTAAGGTATGTTGTATGTATTTCCATCCTTGTTTAGCTTATTCTTTGACGTTTGAATGATGAAAACCTTCTTTTGTTTCTGTGTAATGTCGCTCTAGCAAGGAACTGACTTTTCCTGTTCAGGGTGAGCGGAGGATAATTGTTCTTGTTGGCATTGCCATGCTTTTCACACTTCATGTTGTTGGGGTATATTGGTGGTATCGGAATGATGATTTGCTATATCCTTTGCTGATGCTGCCACCAAGAACCATACCACCTTTCTGGCATGCTATATTCATTATCATGGTGAATGGTGAGTTTTCTGCGTTTAGTCACAGTAATTCCGGGCACAGTGATTTGTTTGGTGCCTCGATCTAATTACTTGAGCATGGTTTTTTACGTCAGATACACTAGTCCGTCAGGCAGCAATGGTCTTCAAGTGTTTTCTTTTGATGTATTACAAAAACAGCAGAGGTCGGAATTACCGTAAGCAGGTATATATGTGCTACCTGTCAATTTGATACACACAATTGTTTATTATGTTATTACAGTTATTTTAGATTGCAGTTACCGTGTAATAAATAGACTGTTGATTCACAGGGTCAATTGCTAACTTTAGTTGAGTACCTACTGCTGCTTTACCGTGCACTGCTGCCTGCTCCTGTTTGGTATCGTTTCTTTTTGAACAAAGAATATGGGAGCCTTTTCTCATCACTAATGACTGGACTTTACTTAACTTTCAAGCTTACCTCTGTTGTCGAGAAGGTAGAAGCCTCTGTTTGAGCTGAACTCTGTAACTCTTCATTATTTTACATTCTAAGTTTTCCTTTAGCTTTTTATGAATTTGTCTAGAAGTTATCAATTTTTTGATTTTGCATTTTGAATTGATCCTGAATGGTCAATCTCATAATCTTTCCTTTTTTCATTTTTCATTTTCCATTTTCAGGTCCAATCATTCATTACTGCTCTCAAAGCTTTATCAAGGAAAGACATCCACTATGGAGCCTATGCTACATCTGAACAGGTATTCAACTCTCTTTTACGGGCCTTCCTTGGTGTTGATATGCTTAATTGTTATGTCTTTGAGATACTGTTGAAGAAATATACTGCCTGTGGTCAACTTGTCCAGTTAAAGATGTATGTAGATGTTCCTTCTGGAAGGCAGTAGCTCTTGATATAATAATAGTAATTAGTTTGATCCACTTTAGATTGTGGTTCTTAGTATTACAACAGCACTTTTTCCTACTCTGCAACTAGGCTGGCACTTATTCGTTCACAGAGATGCATGTTGTGGTGACAGGGAAATGTTTTTTAGTTGTGGGATCTTGAACTGCAGCGATCTGTCTTGATTCAAAAGCTGCTTATTGTCCCTGTTTGTTAGCTAAACTGAATGAGCTAACGCTTTGTCATGCAAAGCGGTGTTTGCACTGCTTTGTGTGTTTTCCCGGTTTCTTGGTCACTGTTCTGCTTTCTAGTTGTAAATTTTTACACCATGTTAGTACTACTTTGTTTATGCATCAAATGGACTACAGCTCTATTCATGCTGCTATAATTCACTGATTTGCTTATTCTCGGTGATGGGCTCAATTTCCCTGGCAACTGCTCCTGGTTACTGCTTGTAACTCATTGATCCTTTTTTCTAGTTGATTGCATGACTTTCTATTGCAACTTTCCATAATTAAAGATAAACACTTCTGAGCATGTTCGCAACGTGAAATCACATATGGTGTTGTTTTCATCTTCTTGTGTGTGCATTTTATACGGGAAAATAGTTAAATAAGTACTAAGGGGTGTGTTATGCAACTCACATTTGACTTAATGCAGGTCATTGCAGCTGGAGATTTATGTGCTATTTGCCAGGAAAAAATGCACGCTCCAGTCCTTCTACGTTGCAAACACATATTTTGTGAGGACTGTGTGTCTGAGTGGTTAGTTTTCTCTTCCTATCTTCAATTTTTGATCCAAAGTCCGTTGAGCAAAAAAAATCTACCTCTTCGAGGTTATTAATATGGAAAAGCACACTATGTGAAGAAATGAGCACATTAATATCAAGTGTTTGTGTTCTAAGTAACAATAAATCTCTTTTATGAAGTGAATAAGGACTGAACTGAAACCCATTTATCCTGTTCTGAATAGATTAAAAGACCCATCTGTAGATGACTTCTGTAAAATGTCTCTTATTTTTTCACAAGATTTATTACATTTTCTAGAATAGATATATAGAATTTCAGTAGGTATTGCCTTCGGAAATAAGGAATGTGATCCTGGAATCTATCATGCTGGAAAACTAATTAATCAATATATTAAAAGCTTAAAGAAATATTACCTACAGTTAATATATTTCCCTTGCCATCCTTTGGTTGGAACTAATATTTTTGTCCTACCGAACACAGTTCACTCATACAGTTGTAATTGCAGTGCGTTCCTGTAACTGTTAAGAAAGCAAGAGGAGATTGATTGTTGATTTGATATGCGATTGGAATCTTTTTGTTTATTTGCTTTGCTTTATTCCTGCTTCCTTTGCTATGTATTTCCGTGTTGAGCGGTATGCTATTTTATGTTTCCCAGGTTTGAGAGAGAACGAACTTGTCCTTTATGCCGGGCTCTGGTGAAACCTGCTGATCTAAGATCATTCGGTGATGGATCGACCAGTTTATTTTTCCAGTTATTCTAAATTCAGGAAGTTTTCTGCTTTGAAGCCTCGATCCCCCACTCAGAGCAGCTCCGTCCTGATCACCGCATCGCCATAGAAAAATTTAACTGTAACTATTCTCTTTGTTGTCACTGACATGCAGTGGCCAATAGAAATGCACCATATCTGTTCATATGTTGTAATGAGAAAGTGGATGTGAAAGGTTCCTGTTGCAGAAGTTACCTTTGTGGTCAATGGTTACAGCATGAGCCAAATATACAAGCCCTTTTTAATTTAATGAAACGTCCTTTTTTCAGTGAGGTTCTGTGGCATTGTTTGTGCTCTTTGAAGTTATTAGATGGATTTTGTGCGATTGAACCAACATTACTACAGGATGAATCCATGAAAGAGCTGTTAAAAATATGGACATAAAAAGCTACATATATGTATTTATTTACGTATATATATATATATATATGTAGCAAACGGCTAGAAGCCACTATTTAAAAAAAAATATATATGTATACATGCATGTACATATACATATATATACATATATATGCATAAAAGTTACAGAAAAGCCTACCATATGAAAAATCTCACAAAACCCTCCCTAAACGTGTAATAACATTACAAAAAACATCAAAGGCCAGGGGTATTTTCTCAATGTATTGCTATGTATTTTTTTGGACCGAAACCGTAAAAAAAACCCCTAGTGGCTAGTAATGACAGGCTTAAATTGTTACATTTTGATAAAATTTAGAGGGGTGTTGGTAATTTTTCAAAATATAGGGGTTTATCATAGTTTAGCCTACGTCCAGAGGAGGTTGGGGTAATTCGCTCTATTTCTTAATCCTTTGGAATGTGATTTATTGAAGTTGTTATAGAAAAAGAAAGAAAAAGTTAAAAAAAGAGTTGATAAAGGAGAGATGAAACAAATTAAAGAAAATATACATCGATAGAGGAGATAGAACATAGAGAATACAAAGAGAGATAAGAAAAAGGTGAATTATTGGTTAGGGCCGTTAGGCTATGGAGAAGACAAATGTGAAAGCGAAGGCGGCAAACTATTTATTAATAATATACAGACAACGGCTTATTCGTTTTTCTGATATGGCATGTTTTTACATCATTGTCAAGGCCTTGTAATTTCAGTTAAGAATGCAATACATCAGTTACACAAACCAAATGCTAATGCTGTGCTGGTTTCTAATGACAAAACCAAGCAAAAACAATCAATCACGAGCTATGTAGCAAATTTGGATGAAACGAAAGAAGCAATTCGATTCTGAAGAAAATGAATGGGAAGAAAAAAATCAACGTCTGGCCGAGCCGTCGTTGTGACTGTCCTGTGCTTGCAGTATTTCCTTAGCGGCGGACGAGCTTCTGGATAAATCCCTAGGTGCAGGCTTAGGAATGTCTAGTCCTTGCAGCATTTCCCTAGAGGCAAAGGAGCTTCTAGACAAATCATTAGGCAAAGGCTTAGAAAAGTCTAGTGCTTGCAGCATTTCCCTGGAGGCAGAAGAAGAGCTTCTGGATAAATCCTTGGGCACAGGCTTGGGAATGTCCAGTCCTTGCAGCAGTTCCTTAGCGGCAGACGAGCTTCTAGATGAATAAATATGTGACGCAGGGGAAGGTGGAGAGCCTCCGCCCGGGGAGATGGACAGTCTCCCCGACACTGCAGGTACGGGATAAACTTCTGTCACCTCTTCGATCCCCTCATCCAAGTACACGACATCTTGCATCGTAAGCTGGTGATATTCCACAATCTCCCTCAAGAACCGGTTCTCGCGAGCATATATCGCGTTCTCATTAGCCAAACGAGCCTTCTCTTCCAAGAGCGTTTCCAGTTGAAGTCGTATCTGTGTGTGTGTGTAAACATGCTTTTTTATTAACTTGTTTTGTTGATATAGAACAAGGTGGTGGAACTTGTATATATTGATTAAGACGAATATATATAAATACCATGTCATCTTCCTCAGGATTGACTCCCTTTTCACGAGCCTCTCTGAGGATTCTATTCTCTTCTTCTAGCTGAGAGCAACGCTGTTTTGCGAAAGCAAGGTCGGCTTTAACTGTTTTGAGCTCCCGAAGTAGCAGTTTTGCTTTGGCAGCTGTTGCCATGGCCACCTGCGGTGCGAAAGTGAAAAAAAAAAAACAGATAATTTGCGACGAAAGATAATCGTTTCTTCAAATCAGAACTGATCCATCATGATATATATAGGTGCTAGTGCTACCACGAAGATAAATGCACTAATGTAAAATGATAATAGAATAACAATATTCAAGCGGATATAAGAGGTTGCATTGCATTATGATGATCTTTACAACACAATTAATTTCACAGTGGCCACCTTACGTCGCGAGATGCCTTGAGCTGATCTTCTTGGCTGCTTGATTGCTGCCACGGACCACCAAGTTTCTGTTCATCAGCTTTTCTGATCATCTGTAGCCTGCGCGTTTCTTGTATAAAATCTGCAGTCTTATTTTCAACCATCGTGCGTCCTTCCTGGAAATGTTTTTCATCCACAAAAATATTATATATTATGACTCAATTTAACGAAGGACATGCATCGTGTGTCTGGTTACCTCGAAAGCATTGCCAATGGTGTCCCCAATGCGATTCATAGTGCATTTGACCTGATCAATCCTGGCGGGATTGAAGAGTTCTGGCCTGGTTTTGCTAATATATTCAGCCTGATAGGGCCCGATATCCTCCTCCAGAATGGCTTTAGCTTTTCTCGCGAGAACGCCCCAAAAGCTGCCTTCATCAGTCGCACCGTCCATCAACGTGTAATCATAAGCGGCACCTCCCTATATATACATTTTTTGTTTTCAGTATTTTGCAGACGAGAGAGAGAGGGATCAAATTTCACGCATTCACATTTGCACGTCCATCCAATCCAAAAAAACAGAAAAATGAATGGAAAAAAGGAACCTTGGGTTCGTTTTGCCGGAAGGTGGGGTTGGCATAGGCGGAGGAAAGGGAGGAATCGCGATGGGCGGCGGAAGCCCTTATGGCCTGAGCGGCGAGGGAAGGTGACGGCGACGGAGACGAGGAATAGGTGTCTGAGTCCTGGGTGGGCGGGTGGTATATTTCTTCCTTGAAAGTGGCTGACCTTCCCAATCCCTGCCTCCTCCTGTAAGCCATCCTCAATCTATTATTCGTATTAATAAATAATAATCGTATATATATATGTATATATTCTCTATCTCTTTCTCTATCTTTAACAAAGTATCATCAATGGGAAGACGCTTGGGGCCGCCGTTACGTTACTGCCTCCGGAGCACCGCCGCACAAGAGAGAATTCTAGAGAGAGAGAGAGAGAGAGAGTGATAATGGGATGTCCGGATGTGAACCTCGCGTCGTAACCAACTCCCCTGTTTTCATGTTTTCATCACCCATTGTTCTATATTTATACCTCTAGTATGCTACTGCCCCCTTACTTGCCTTTAAATTACCATAAATAATACGACTTATATAAAAATTCTCCACTTTTCTTTTTTCCTTTTTTTTTTTTTTCCAAAATAGATCTCAAGAAATATACTTCATGTAGTTAAAGAGTTGTACGCATGGCAAACTTGTGCTTGAAGTGTAACCAGGTTTATCTTTGTATCATTTATAACTAGTAGTATCATTTACAATTTTCGTCAACACATTATTAGGTCTGCTGTACTATATTTTCTCTTCCTTGATCATTAGTTTTTCTAGTTTCTAAATTTTGAACATAATTATTTTCATTTTCTACACTCTATAAGATATGGATTGATTTTTGCATGGAGGGTAATCCATTGTAATAGTAATAGGTAATTGCCACTAAACTGAGGAACTGATGGTGGACATTGAACAGGCATTAGGAATTAGCAAAACTGAGTTGGAAATGAGTCCACACAACAGATTATATTATTCCATAGCCCAAACTTGCAGCCTGATGTTGACTACTCAAGAATTCATTACATGTCGACGTTATTATTATGATGATGATTATAATCAAAGGTGAAGGGCTAAGTTGGTATCCAGTTGGTTAAACGATGGGGCGGATTGGTTGTAAACTAAATGGGACGATTGGTGGAAGAGACGATGATGATTCATGTGATCAAGGCGCGCTCGTAAGAAGGGAAGATCAAATGTGAATTGGGACGGCTGCTGCTCCATTGTGGCAGCGGTAGTAGCTGCTGATGACGATGATGTACCCTTCAGTGCCGGCTTCCTCATTAATGGTGAGCAGCTCTTGTTGTTCCTTGACTTCTTGTTGTTGTATTCAACACCATTAGTATGTGTATGCGAATTCTCTAGAGCTAGTATCACCGGCCTCTGTACATCATTAGTCTCGTCTCTCTCTCTTGGCTTGCCCTTGTTGCTTGAACACTTCGGATCTCTACCCAAGGGATTGCTCCTGCTGGGCCTGCCTTTAACCGGTCCCTTGTCAGTTGTCAATACATCAGTTTTCGATGATGATGATAATAATGATGAATCATCTGCGGTTGCGTGTTTTGTGTAGCTTTGTCGGCCATGATCTTCTCGTGTCAAATCAATTATGTTGGTGGCCCTGAGGAAGGGATGGCCGCTATGGCCAATGCCCGGTGGAGCAAAGTCACGGAATGTCCTGAATACTTTTGCATCCGCATTGACATTGCCACAGACATCATCAGTCTCACATTTCTCAGACCTATCAATCCCACCACCAGTCCGTTCATCATGCAGCTTCTGCTTTGCGACCTTCTGTGCTGTCGGTCCCAAATCCTTCACGTATGAAATTAAGCTATCCTTGTAGCTGATGTCTCCCTCATTCATCTACATGTGCACATACACACAAAACTGTCAGTTTGAAAGAATGTTGGAAAGATGTTTGAATGAGAATAAACACGTATACATATATATACCAGAAGCAGGGGTTTGGAACTCATGTTGTAAAGCATCGAACCAACGGAGTCCTTGTCATACGGCAGATATGTGAAACGCCTGTCTGCTACTTGCCAAGTCGATAAACCAACCGCCATTTCAGTGCAGCCTGCGGGGTTCTTCTTGTTGGCTCTCCTAATCAATGTCGAGGTTGAGGGAGAATCTAGTACTGCTATCTTGGGAGAAACAATATCAGACTTGGCAATAGAAAATTTTGAATCCCTGGCGTCGCTCAAGGCCTTTCTCATCGATCTTCTTCTCGTCCCAGAAAATTCAGATACAAAGTTCTCAGGATCCGTTTTAAGGGCATGAAAGAGCTTTTTAGCTAAGTCATGTATAGCGCGAGCCTATATATTCAAGATTGATATGATTAACTAGCGAATAGCGAAAAGCTGATCAGTTCGAATTATACTTGTGTGGAAATCAGACAGATAATATATTTATGTTACCTGTCTGAAATAAATGGTGGCTGATGAATTGAAATGCATGGCGTTTTCTGGTATCAGAAACACATCGTGCTGCAATTTCGTCCAAAATGATAATAGTCAATACACATAATCAAGAAACAGGGAACTTGGAGGAGGAAACTAAGCTTGCGTATGAATGTACCTCAAATTGTTCAAGATTGTGATACATCCCTTCATGGAGTTTAGCCCTCATAGTACCAAAGTCCATAGGCTCTTTTATGATGTCATAGTAATCCTCAACCTTAAATTTAGCAAGACAACGCCAAATTACACACATAGAGCTAGTAAACTTTTGGAACATGATAGACTAGTTACCTCATCAGGATCAACTGGTTCGGCAAATATTTCGTATGTATCCCTCCTGAAATCGACACAGCAGACAATAATATTCAGCGCGTAAAAGTTAGTTCTCGAACCAATAACAATCGCCCCAGTAATTCATGACTGATTCTATCGGCGAAAATGTATATATAAATGTATACATTACCTCTGTAGCGTATCAAGAATGAGCTCCAGTATATGCTTGGATGGCAGTATTGACACTTCGCCTAACAACACAAGAAAAATATGTTTGTCACAAAAGTTAAGGTCGCCAGAATTGATGTATTTGTGGACCAACCATTTGTGATTGCATGATCATCACCATGCTTCTGTTCTTCTTTAACCATATGTGATGGACGAGATGATCTCCACTCCACTGGTAGATAATCCACCACATTAATGACTATTTGTTCCGAGTGTTAATGCTATTTGGATTAAGTTATAAAACAAATTAACTCACCAGAATCAGTGGAGTGATCATCTGTGTCTTTACCCTGCAGACAAGATGATGAAAATTGATCAAGGGAGGGAGTCATGGAGTGTAATAAATATTACATATGATGTGATATATGAGATGATATGCCTTCCAAACTTGCTTGGCTAATTTTTTGAGGCCAGCACCAAAATTAGTTCTGTTGAGCCTGGAGGTGGAGGCCCTCGTGGTGGTCGGATGATTAATTTCCTTGGATGCATCGAGGGCTGAGATTCGCGGGCTCCTCCTCCTCTTCCTTTGGCCAAAATCTCTCCCCTGATGCATTGGCTTGAGTGTTTTCCTACGCATGCGCGATCAAACTGTATCTACGGACTACCAGTAGTATATACGTATATGTATATACTGAACTGAGCACACACAACACACACACTCACACACAGAGGAGGGTTCAAATTCACCGAGTTCGTACCTGGACGGCATTACATGCGGTTTATGAAATTAATGAAAGAGTAGACGACACACATATATGCTTACCGGAAAACCAAGAGAGGTGTATATAATTTGTGCTGCTTTGAATGAAATAATATAAAATCGGGCAACAAATAAATGTTGAATGAGTGGAGATTGTTGCAGGAGATCGCCCAGGTATGGTTACTTTGTGCGCAAATATGGACAATAAAGATTCAGTATTACTACCAAGTTAGCAGGCAAGCAGCTGCCGTACGTTAAGAATAATTAGTTTGTTACTTATTAAAAAAATAAGGTTAAATTCCGCCACTACCCCCTGTGTTTTGGAAAATTAGCTAAAAACCCCCTGTGATTAGAATATAGGCGAAAACAACCTTATGTTATTATCTTTGTAGCAAAAAACCCCCATTCCGTCCAAAACGAACGGTTTTGTTGGTACACGCGCCTACTATGCGAAAATGAATGATTTTGGACATCTTTTTAATTTAAAATTCAAGTATATTGACTCATTTACCCCTTTCACTAGTAAATTTAATAATATTATTTTTTTATACAAAATCACATACAATTCCCTTTAATTTATTAAAATTAATAAAGTAATATAAACTCCAGAATTTATACAAAACATGTTCTTTATTATAATATGATAACAAAAATTTAAAAATACTATTTTAATATTTTTTACTATTGAGTACTATAAATATCAAAATTAAAATTTTCAAATAAATATTTAAATACAAACAAAATAATAAAAAATATATATTAAAAAATTTTAATTATGCAGAAGTACCAAATAAAAATATCAAAATTAAAATTTTCATCTTCTTGTTTAAAAAATTAAACAATTAATCATTTTTATAATTTTTTCCTTTTCCTTTTTTTTTTTTTTCTTTTTTTTCCATCTTCTTCTTCCCCAACTCAATATCTATGCCCTAATGTCTCACAAATCTTGAAATCTTCTTCTTCTTGCCATCACCACAACCCCAAATCTCGTTGCCCAAGGCCGCCGCCGTTGGCCCGCCGCTCGCCCAAGGCCGCCACCGCCTTCCCGCTGCTAGCCCAAAGACATTGTGTGTGTGTGTGTGTATATATATATGTGTGTGTGTGTGTGTGTGCAAATCTGTGTGTGTGTGCAGATCTGTTTGTGTGTATTTATATATATATATATATTTGTGCAAATCTGTGTGTGTGTGTATGTGTATATATATATATATATATTTGTGCAAATCTGTGTGTGTGCAGATCTGTGTGTGTGTGTATGTATATATATATATATGTGTGTGTGTGTGTGTGTGCAGATCTGTGCGTGTGTGCGTATGTATGTATGTATGTATATATCTATGTGTGTGTGTGTGTGTGTGTTTGTGTATGTATTCTATGTGTACGTATATATATAAATATATGTGTGTGTGTGTGTGAGTTTGTGTATGTATTTGTATGTGTATGTATATATATATGTGTGTGTGTGTGTGTGTGTGCAGATATTTATATTTATATATTTGTGTGCATATATTTATATATTATATAATTCAAAAATCCTAATTTTTTTGTGGCTCTCTTTCTCTAAAAAATGAGAATAAAGATATTTATAATATATCTTGAAAGTCAAAGGGACAAAAAGGTCAAAATAGTAAAAATTTAACGCCGTTAATTTTTTTCGTCAAGTAGGGCAAGTGTGCAAACAGAAATAAAACACAGGGGGTAATATGCTTATTTTTGAAACATAGGGGGTTTTTTGCGATTAAAACATAACACAAAGGGATTTTATGCAATTTTGCCAAAAAATAAAATAAAATAGTGCACTAACCACCCATTTTTTTCTTGATAAAAATTGAAACCAAACTTGATGACGAAAAGGAAATGTGATGCGGTTCAAATATTTATGTATCTATTTTTTTGGCTGAATAAATATTTATGTATCCAATTTAATGAGATATACATGTTATGCCAGTGTACACAAATAAAGAGCCTTTATAAAACTAATGCATGATATTTGCGTTGCAACTGCCATAGCCCCAGCTACAATGATTTTCCATATATATATATATATATATATTGTGAGACGATAAATTACGCACGCACACTTACAAGTCCTTACACTCTCCACGCTTCTAAAACGAGGTACAATGATTTTCCATATTAATAGACACAAAGTATCCAATGCTTGCGTGTGCATACTTATACAAATTTCATGGATAATAATATATGATTGCTATTAAGAATTCTATTAAGTTATTTTCTTTTTTAATAAGATTATACTCTTCCTTTCATAATACATATCTTGCAATTTTTTGCACATATATCAGATTAAGTAGAGAAATATAAAAATGGTAAATATAATCAAATGGTAAATACAAATGGGAAGAATTGAGATGTAGCATAGAAGAATATAATCAAATTGGTCAGTTAAACAATCAAATTGAAGTACGTAATTGTCCCCCTTCTTTGAAATGAATATAATCAAATGATAGGAAATATTTACTCACAAAATATTATATTATATATATCGAACATGTTTAGATTCTAGCATCATAGGAAATAGCAAAATCAAGAAACAAATAATTTAGACCGTCAATATTATAAACATAAGTAAAATTTTAATTGCATTTTCAAGAAAAGAAAGAAAAAAAAAATCGAAAAGTTTGGAGGGAGAATAATTAATGAGATTGTTTTCCTTTTCAAACATTAAATGACAACAGTATAATAAATATTTTAAAAGGTTTGCAATTTTAATAATTAATTAAGAAGGATAAAATAGAAACTAAATAAAATTTGCTTTGGCATTAGGAAATTATCACCAGCCAATTAATAGACTTGATCATGTCCGAGTGTGATGAGCTACCGAGTTAGAGTTTCTCCGACTCAGTCCCACCAATCTTGACTTTTCCCATTTTTCTCTTCATCTATCCTCACTTTTATTCTTCTTCTTCTTCTTCTTCTTCCGATTCAGAGTTTTGGGCGAGAGCAGCGCGGTGGTTACCTGTCCATAGATTCTCATTGATTGGTATCTTATCAATCTGGTAAATGGTAATTCGAATTCATATCCCAATCCATATTGGATCTCCCTAGATTTTTCGCATTCTTTATCCCGTTAATTTCATTCAATTATCTTTTTCCCTTTCGTCAATTCGATTGTGTAAGCACTTCAATTTAATCAAAGGCGGTGCCTTTGGCTCTTTGGATGTCTGGGCTTTCTTTGTTTTCCAATTTTCTTCTAAAGACACAACCAAAAATCTCTATAGGATACTGTTGATATAGTATTTGATCAGTAATTATTAATTCTCTCCCTGTTCTATCCATATGGCATTTTTAGCTTTTTTTTTTTCTGACTCTTGTTTTTCTATGCAGTTTTAGATGGATTTGAATTCCGAGAGCAATTTGGGGGAATCTTCCAGGTCCTCCACACTTGGTTACATATTTGAGAATTCAGCTGTTAATGTCCTTTCACCCACTTGTGCTTTATGCCATAGAACCCTTTCACCAGATAATGAGAACGGTGACATCGAGGCCATCAGCGTATGCGGCGATTGCAAATTTTTGTTGCTGGAGGACCTGGAGAGTGCCTCACCGGATGTGTACTCGAGGAGAATTCCTCGATCAAGAAGAAGGTACAACAGCTCCGAGTCCATTCAGAGTATATTTTCACAGCAGTTTTCGCAAATGATCGGCCTAACAAGGCGAAACCAGGATAATCAATCGGTAGATGGAGATGCTGCTGCAAGGTTAGTGCAGCGTGCAAGTTCTCGTGCCACTCCAAGTGGGTCGAGAAGATGGAGGATAGTTTTTTCAGATACTGAAAGTGATGGCTTTGATTCTCTATATGGAGAAAGTGAATCCAATGCCAGCTTTAGGAGATATAGGGCTTTCAATGGGGATGCTGATACCATGTCATACAGTGCCTACGGAGAAGACTCTGATGCCTCTGTTGATCGCCAGAGTTTACTGGAAAATGAAAATTTTGGCCA
>CM047882.1:136492-344244 GCA_026212405.1 Petrea volubilis
AAAATAAGTGCCGCTGAGGTTTGTTTATTGGAAAGCATAATTTTCTTCTCCATGCTGATGTTTGGTGTAAAAAAAATTATGACTTGTGTACCTGAAAGAGCTTATAAACAAAATTGGAAATTGGCGGTTGTGTGCAGATTGCGGCTATATGTCAGGAGGCAGGTCTGCATGCTGTGCGAAAAAACCGGTATGTTATACTTCCGAAGGATTTCGAGAAGGGTTACCGAAGCAATGTTAAGAAGCCAGATACAGATTTTGAATTTTACAAGTAATTGCTGTTTTCGTATCATTGTACCTCTCCTAATACTATTTAAGTTAATGTGGGTCTTGTAACATTTTTCAATTTGGCTTGTTGAGAATGATGCCATTTCTAGATTGTGATCCACGGCACCTGCAGTTGCATTTGCCTTGATATTCTTTTAATCTACTCCCTCATTCACAAAGGTTGCCCAAGTGATTTCATTGAACACCATCTCTTTTGTTCCAATTATGTGCCCAGAGGGTACATGGGATAGGATTGTGGCACACCATGATGGTGGGCTCAATCCACAAAAGTCATGAAAAATGGCCAAGACTCATTCCTGATGCAATGCCTCTGCCTCTCGCACTTTATTTGAATGTCTTGTATCCATTGTTAAATGGCAACAATGATTCATGGTATTTGTAAATAAGGGTGGGGTTTGAAGTTATCTTTACTCCAAAGGGAAGTTTGATGGGGGTCTGCAAATTTGCAGATTCTCCAAGTGGGCTCCCTTTCCATGTGTGAAGCAAAGCATATAAAATTTTACATGATTTAGAGTCCGTTCGGATGGTTTTTTTTAAGAGAAGAATTGCTTATTTTTTTGAAATAAAAATGCTTTAGAATTTTTTTTAGAAGTTATTCCAAAGTAGTTTTATATAAAAATATATTTTAAAATAGTTTTAATTATTATATTTAAATATAAAATTATTTAAGTTAAAAAAAATTATTATAAAAGGTATAATTTGAGAAGCAATTTTTTTTAAAACCAATTTAAATGGACCTTACTCTGTTTATTAATAATAGCCGCACTTGCTGTTTCAAGTCCCACAACTGGTCTGGCCTTTTCATTTACCTTTGCTAACTTTTCTAGTTTTTGTGACTTATGGGGACCGTAATCATTCGATGCCCACATTTTATTTCACCATTGTTCACACTTTTGTGTTTACGAGGGCGTACTCGTTTATATTGAATTAATGTTGTGGTTTACTATTTATAAGGAATGTTACTAATAAGTAAAAAAAAGGATACTGAATTACCACTACTACTAAGAACAATAATAATTAGCAATAATGAAGAGGAAAAAGAAGAATGGAGTTGTTCAACTACCCGACCGCTATGTATGGTCAAAGTGCCTAAAAAGGCTATCAAACTTTCGTTTCTCTCTTCATTTTGCATACAATAGCCGCCTGCATTAACAAGTGGAGACATGTGAGAATAATTGATGCACGAATCACTCCATTCAAATAATAATAAATCAAATCTCAAATATAACTTCACAAATAATGCACAAATTTTTAATCAAATCATTGTGATTAACACCTTGATCTTTAACACAATATCTGTCTCGACTGGGATTATAGGTCCTACGGTTGGAACCATTTGAAAATTAATAAAGAGTACTCTAATCAAAAAGCTATTATACAGTTAACTTGAAACACCTTATAAATGTTAATCGGATTATCACACACACACACACACTCATCGGATTGCCATACCCTATAGATGTTAATCGGTTTGTCGCACACACACTCATTGGATTGTCATACACACATGGGCACACACTCACCCAAAAGAGAAGATGAGAGGATAAGAAAATTTAAACCCGAGACTTCAATAGTGATAAGTTCAAACTCCTTATTATTGAACTACAACGCTAGTGACGTTAAAAAACTATTGAGATTGTATCGTAGCGGTGGCGTAGTGGGGTTTGAAATGTTTTTTTCTTTCTCCTTTATTTTGGGCTAATGTGTGCGGCGTTTCAATTGATTTTTATAAAGTGTTTCGAATAGATTATATAAAAGGAAGCGTGCTCTTATAAGAAAAATCTGAAATGTATAGAGCTGCTAATATTGAGAGGGGTACATCAAAGGGTTTAGGAAATCACTATCATCGACCCATGCATTATTAATCACTTTTCACAGAGTGTCCTATTATCTGTTGAATGTCTTCCAAAGCACATGGACGTGGTTTTGGCATATGATCCACACACACATATACACAACACCATCGACCATACATCTCTCATACATCTTTTTCTCCCATGTACTCACTAACAGCATTTAATTTCCACAAGATATGCTATCGCCTGCCCCATCTTGGGAACCATGAATCAAAGTAGACAATTGACCACAACTGTGTAATTCTTAGATTATTTAATTTAGAATAAATTACGTCAAATATTCTAATCTTTAGGATGTTTTATATTTTGATATCCAATCTTTATAAATATACATTTGGGTATTTAATTGATTTCATTTGTTTGTCAATGGTATTTTTTTATTATTTTGATGGAATCTTTGTGGAATATTTGGATATATTATGGGAAATATTGAGGAATATTTCATCGAAATAATGTAAAAAATACGATCGATATATAAGTAATAAAAATTAGATACTAAAATATATATTTATAAAAATTAAATATTAAAATATAAAATACTCCAAAGATTGAGTGTGTTTAACATAATTTATTCTTTAATTTAGCTTGCAATAACTGGTGCAGTAATTTAATCTTATTCTTTACCCGCCACAACCGGTTATTAATATATGTAATTATGAGCCACCGGCTCTTTGGTTTGACTTTTTCACACCATAATTTAATGCCATTTATCCGAAATAGATAGATACACCAAATACAATACAACGTATGGTTAAATGAACAACAAATACCCATTTAAATCTGGCACAATACAATAAATGCGACATCATCAATAGCAAAATTAAAAATTTGATTTCAACGCTTTATCTCCCTCTATCATGGAACTTGTTAAAAATAATGAACAAATAGGCCCTTTTAATTTGTTTTAATCAAAAAAAGGTGCAGCATAGAATTTGAGGTGAGTATGGTGACCCATAGCTAGAAATGAATGGTCGAGAGAAAAATCATTGGCACAGAGTGATATAGTGATAGTGATTAAATAACCACAAAGCTTGGGGTCCAAATTATGATGCTAATTGCTAAAATAATTGTAACATCCACGGGACATCTATCTATAAATAAATTGAACACTATTCAAAATGGGCCACATTTTGGTAGACTCACCCCTTTCCTCACATTTTCAATCCTACAAAATTACTACTCATACAAGAAAACTACACATAATGAAAATCATTGGTGCAGGAAGATAAAAGTAGTAATAATAATAATAATGGAGATGTGTGTGAAGCGCATGAGCTGGTGGTATCTGTATAGCTTTCTTATGTTTTCTTTTACTGTGTCACTGAACATGCGCTTGCCTCACCTCCACTGGTCATCCACCCCCTCCCCCAAATCTATACATACAGATCTAATATATCTATACATCAAATGAATTTGACGACGTCGTCTACGTATAATAATAATAAGCGAGATAGAAAAAGTCTTGTTCCGTGACTCCTTTTCCTTCGCCATAACCACCAACGCTCACGCATTACGTACTCTTCCAACGCCCCCCTTTTCTCTGCTCTGCTCTACGCCACCGGAGATGCTGCTGTGAGTTTCCAGTCCTAACTGCTCCCCATGAATCGGACCTTGAGGGAATCTGTCATCGGCGGCGCCCGCAACATTCCGCTTAACCACCGCCGGGGACTCAGCCTCAACGGAGTTCCTAATTATTCCAAGGATTCCGCCGATGATAATCTAGATCTCTTCTCCAAAAGCCGCCGGAGTCTCTCCGTCGCCTCCTCCGACGAGTCCGATGGTACGTACGATATCGTTGAATGTAGGGAGGCGCTGATTAGAATTTTATTTCCGCAAAAAAAGTCATGTTTTTGTTTCTGTTTTTGGCGTTATCTGTTAGTAATAAGACATTGTGGTTTAGTTAATTAATACCGCAACGACGTCGTGCCCGCTGTTTTTCCATTTTTCGCTATTCAATCGGTGAGTCGACAGGTTTCAACCGATACTGGATGTGCTTTCGTGTCGCTATTATCCTTGTGCTTTATTTCTTGTCTATTGATTTTTGTTTTTTTTTTTCTGTTTTTTTTTTTGAACTTTTGCTTTAGTTGCTTCTGTCTATTCATCCTAATTTTGTTTGCTTTACGATTCAGTGTCGGTGAAATTGGGGAGACTCTCAATCGGATCGGCAAAACAGGGCAAGAGTGGATTGGATGATTTGTTGTCGTCAGCTGATGGAGGAAAGCACGACTACGATTGGTAAATTCTTCAACCTCTTTTTCTCGATTCTGTCATTTATTTTTCTTCATATTAATGATCAGATCTAGCTTAGGGTGAAAGGTTATCTCCCTTTTTAATTGACTTACGGCTTTCGCGGGATTGTTGATCACCACAAAGCAACCGTGGAAGAGGAATAATTTCTGATAGTTTCACTTACTTCAAGTTGATTTCCAATAAAATCTTATATGTTTATCCTTTCTGATATTGAGAGTCCGTAATCTGATACTGACTAGCCTATGCTCAAGTTTCTCAGCTAATAGTAGTTGTGTTCCACTCTCATTAATAATAATACAGGTATAAATTTTCCTACTAGTTTTACTGTTAGAGATTTGATCAATGCTACATAATACACTGCTTAAGTAACATATCTGTGTCGATTTAGTAAAATGGCTTGATAATAAGTGTAAATAGCTTCATAAACCTTATTCAAGAGTTATTGTATAACCTGTTCCAGTGGCTTGTGGCTTGGGCTGCTGAAGTAACATATTCATGTAGATTCTAGAATATGCATTGTAACATTTCTTGGCCGTTGATTATTTAGGCCTGAATTCCCTTTTTGTATGCATGAATTTTCTTAAATAGAACTTTAAAGTTGGTAAAGGAACTTCAATCTGATGCGTGATTCAGAGGGATGTGGAAGTTTTTCTGTTGTATTTCACTGTATCAAAGATTTCAGTTGTGTATTTCATAAGATCCTAACTTCATGAGACAGAATCTAAATTGTTCTTTTCCATAAAATTTAAAACGCGGGAACATTGAATGTTGTCAGTGGGAGCATTTGATACTTGATTGGCGTAGTTCATTCAGGTACATTTTCACTAGAATCACCAAAACTTTTGGCACAGATTCTTCCCATTGTTTACTGTTGATGAATATTTTAAGATTACGGCTATAGAAGGCAGAATCTAAGAATATTCTGCTAAATAACATGTTGATGAAAATATGATCATTGGAGAATCTAATTATAAGAGTTCAGCCTAGATTGTGTGATCAGTTCAACTAATTAATTTTAACTTTTTTAGGCTTCTTACTCCTCCTGGAACTCCATTGGTCCCTTCTTCAGATGGAAATGAATCTCAAACAGGTCTTATGGCCCCTAGAAGTGGTCCATCGGTCAGATCTATCTCGACAACCAAAGCTTCAAGGGTATGCTGACCTGTCTCCCTTTATCATATGTGCTTCCAGTCAGTGCTCTTGCTCTTTCGTTCCTGTTACTTGTATGCTGAATATAAAATGCTTTCAGTTGTATCTGTTTGTTCTCTTATTTAGTTTGCACTCATCCAGGAATAAAAGATAATAAAGCTATTGGTAGTGATATACTCGAGAATTTGGACTTAACGTTGTTTAGTTATTTATCGAATAATTAGCTTTAACAATACCTGTATTTTCCTTTCAGCTATCAGTATCTCACTCAGAGAACAATCATGCTCCAAAACCAACTCGAAGCAGTTCGGTGACTAGACCTTCTGTTTCTACTTCCCACTATAGCACCTATTCCAATAAATCAACCTCCATTCTGAACACAAGCTCTGCTTCTGTTTCATCTTATATCAGACCATCTACTCCTACCAAACGTTCTTCATCAGTTACAAGGCCTTCAACTCCTTCCCGTCCAACAGTGTCAAGATCGACAACTCCTGCCAAACCTCGTCCTGCTCTTAGCACATCCTCCATTGATAAACCAAAACCATCCCAACACTCAAGACCATCTACTCCTACTTCTAGGCCACATATCTCCGCAAACTCGAATTCTCCTGCTACTCGGTCTACATCGAGGCCATCAACACCCACTCGTCGGAATCCCACACCGTCTATGTCTCCTGTATCTGGACCTTGTACTCCAGGTGGGCGTAGCCTGACTAATGGGCGCAATGCTGCTTCAGTTTCTCGCCCAAGCTCCCCGGGACCGCGAGTTCGGGCCCCACCACAGCCAATTGTACACCCTGATTTTCCGCTTGAAACACCTCCAAATCTTCGAACAACTTTGCCCGATAGACCCATATCTGCTGGTAGGTCCAGACCTGGAGCAGCTCTTACTGCAAAAGGGAGTGTGGATGCTACAGCCAAATACTGTGACTGTTCCCAGGAGACAGTCATCTCCAGTGGTCACCAGGGGTAGGCTTGCTGAACCCACTGGAAGGGGTCCAAAACATGCCAATGGGCATCTGTCTGATGCAATGGACTCTCGTAGAGACTTGTCAACACGAAAACCTGTAAAGTCATCCTCTGATAGCACAGGGTTTGGCCGCACAATTTCAAAGAAATCACTTGACATGGCTATACGGCATATGGTATCATCTCTAACTTTCAACAGTTCTTTTTATTTTCCCTAAGCAATACATGATCTAAATTATTCAGTGTCATACTTAGAATATTGGATGTTGTAAGATTAATGCCCGGTTGAATTGATAAACATGAAATGAGCTTGCACAGTAGTTTCTGCTAATTCAGATGCAATAATTTGACTTCCCACGACAATTTAATAGAGAAGTCAGAATCAAAAATCTTCCCCTCTTCATCTTTCTCTGAGATCTTTCCATTATGTTGCAGGACATAAGGAATGGTAGCAATGGGTTTCGTCCCCTTACGGGCTCAAATCTATTCCCTCAAAGCATTCGATCCGCCAACCAGAAAATGCAACCAGGTGCAGCATATGTCAATGGAAGTCTGTCTATCGGTGGTAATGGTATCACTGCAGATAACGGACACCGGTTTTCTGAGAGTGGGAGCGAGGAAGACAAGTCTCAGTCTTCAGCGAAACTGACCAACACTGATATTTATGAAAGTTCCCGCTATGAAATGATTCTTCTGAAGGAGGATCTAAAGAACACGAATTGGCTTCACAGTCTCGATGATAAGTCTGATCAAGGCCCCGTCTTTGATAATGGATTTGAACTTCTGCCAGAACCTTTTGATCCTTTATAGCCTCGTGAAGAGCTTGCGCTTATATTGTGGCCAAAATTCTTCCCTGATTTTATATTCACTTTCTTTTTTTTTCCTGAAAGGATGGGAGATGAATGAAAAAAAACAAAAAAAAAAGATGCAATATATCAGCTGAGTATTTCATTGTTATGAGCAAAAAGTCATATTTATGTAAAATTTGTTAAGGTCCATACAGAATGACATGGCTTCAATCAATACACCGCCAATGATTAAATGGTGTTCTGCTGTGATTGGTGGTCGCAGGATAAGTTATACTTGGGTAGTAGAGAAGTTTGGGAATTAGCAATTTAGTCAGTGGTGGAGCCAAGGGGGTGGATGGAGGGAGAGGTCGCCCCCCTCAAATTCATATGGAACTAAAATTTACATATATTTTTATGAAAATGTAGAATTCTCTCCCCCTTGATCTTGTTTTTTCCAAACAAAATTTTTTGGCTCAGTCACTAGTTTTAGTTGTAGTATTAAGGTGCCAAACTATCCTCGTTTTGCATGCTATTTCGCGATCATCTACCATTTTGGTTATTGGGGGAATTTCATCAAATTTGTGCTTTGGAAATAAAGCTCAATTGTAGACAAGCCGTAAATAGGATGGGAATCTGTCAATGCGTCGGTAGGGTGTAAGGTCACCTAGCGTTAAATACAATATATATATATATATATATATTTTATGTAGAGAGAGAGAGAGAGAGAGAGAGAGATGTGCGGGGTAGCCGCAGCAAGATACTCAAACGGACGGAGCACTGCGTTAATGAACCCGTGATCGAGAATTTAACCCCGTATAAACTAAAGAAATGATCAATTATGGGCATCCCATCAAAATCTTGCAACCCCAAGAAATAAAAATAAAATAAACAACCACGAGAAGAGGTCAAATGTACCAGAAGAAAAAAAAATGAATAAAGATTAAACGTTACTTTGGTAAATTCCTGGGTTTTGTGCCAACTCAGTGGTCCATTAAATATGAAACCAATAGCTATGGCCAACCAATCATGTGCATGTGATCCCCCCATCTCCCAATCAATTATTGTTATTTATTTATTTATTCATTCACACTTCTAGCTTCCTCTCTCAAAACAAATAATTCTTAATGAGACTGCTAAAGTAATGATGGTGGGGAGAGATGAAAACAATTTCGGGCCTGGAAACAAGGATAAGAAAGCTTAAGGTGATTATTCTTGTACCAAACCCCAACTGCCCTTTCTTTGTCAACGGGCTTAACCTATATTTTTCTAACCACCAAATGCCTAAAAAAAAGACAATTTTTAAATGAAAACTCATCAAATAAATTACTAGTATTTCTGTAGCATCCACTTGTTTTGCCTTGTTCATGTTGGTCCTTGTTAATTAATTCGCATACGTACTACTCTTTTTTCCCCCCTATTCCTCTCCTTTTTTCTTGTCAAGAATATTAATTATTATTATTAATTATGAAAAGTCTACAGCCTCACCTTAATCCATCATGTTCCCAAGTTTCAATTGATTCATTAGTATTATATCAGCAGCATTCTTGCCTTATTTTCATACATAATTGTAAAAATGATTACTCATACTATTCTTTGCAGCATGCAAGTACCCCTTTTCTCTCTCTCTCTCTCTCTCTCTCTCTCTCACGCGCACGCACACATGTGACATGTGTGCGTGTGTATTCTTGAACAACCCCATTACTCCGAATTTCTTAACCATTTTGACCCTGGGTATTAGCTGAAAAGTAGTTGGCATCTTACGTTAATCCCACAATAATGGCCATTATCAAAACCACTTGTGGACTTAACTGCATGCACAGGGCATTAATTAGAATAGCACCCAACAATACAATAAAGAGGGAAAAAAAAAAAAAAAAAGAAAGATGATCAAAGTCATCGAGATTTGTGCTCCGTTTGCTTGACGAAGAAGCCCCCCAACACCGCTCAGAATTCTTGAACTAATCTCAAGAAAAATCAAGAAACCACACCAAACACACTTTCACCCCCCACATACATCCCCTTTTTTTCTTCTTTATTCCAACAATATTCTTGTACTGGTAGAGATGCTTTGCTGCAAGAAAGAAGGGAATTTACAAAAGCTAGTAATAATGCCGTTGGATCACTAGTCGGACGTTAGAGTTAGAGAGGAAATGTAGCATACTCCCATTTTTTAACTCTCTCTCTCTCTCTCTCTCTCTCTCTCTCTCATGTCTTTCTCTCTCCGCACATGTTTTTAAGCTTCCAAGCACTGATGACTCTTTCGTCCCACTTGCAGATTTCTTCCTATCTCTGAGCAAGGTACTCAGTTTCTTTTCTGCCCCCCTCTTCTGTGTTCTTGTTTTGTGTTTGTTGTCTGGCCCAGTTTATTATATGTATAGGTATTGTGGCAAATATGTCAGTTTGTGGGGCCTCACAATTACCACATTGTCTCCCTTTCATTCTTTTGTTTTGTCTTCACAAGAATCATGCTTTGCCAAATAGGCTTCGTTTGACAAAATAGTATTAAAAAAAAAAAAGGGGGTCTTTATGGCAAACAGATAAACATGATTTGCAGCATACATAAATAAAGGAAGCATCAAGGCAGTATTGGGTGGGTGGGTGGGTTGGTTATTTATGAGAAAACCATCTTCACGGTGAATTAAATGGATGAATTAACTTGTGCTTAAGTCGTGAACTAGTGTTCTTGTAATTATGTAACCGCAAAATAAATTTTTAGTTAAGTTGTTATTTAATTTGGAACGCCTTGAGATTCAAACAGCTTATAATCAGGCACCTTATTTGCTCATATCAAAATTCAAGAAGATTATGCTGTTCCCTTGTTACAAGTGATTTTTCCATGGCTGCAGGGGGGAGCTGAAAAGGGGAGGGGGGGTTCCTGTAATATCAGAAACTAATTCTTTCAACTCTTCTGGACAATAATGGAGCTGCAATATAGCTGGTGTTTCTTCTTCTTGTTCTATCTGTTTATAGCACCAACTATCTTAGCAGACCTCAACTCAGACACAGAAGCCCTTCTCGATTTCGCCACTTCGATACCTCATGCCCGGCGCCTCAACTGGATAAACAATTCATCAGTTTGCAAATCTTGGCCCGGAGTCACCTGCACTTCGGATGGTCGTCGTGTGATGGCTCTTCGTCTTCCGGGATTCGGATTTCTTGGTCCCATTCCGGAGAACACATTGGGCAGATTAGATGCACTCTTCACGCTCAGCCTCCGATCCAACTACCTCAATGGGACTCTCCCATCTGATGTGCTTGCTCTTCCTTCCCTTCATTACATTAACCTTCAAGAAAACAAGTTCTCTGGTGATATTCCCTCATTCTTGTCTCCACAGCTCAATGTCATTGATTTCTCATTCAACTCACTGACAGGGGAAATCCCAGTTGGAATCCAAAATCTCACATCTCTAACCGCTTTGTACCTCCAGAACAACTCCCTTACAGGCTCCATACCTGATCTCAACCTTCCAAAGCTTAAGCAGTTGAATTTCAGCAACAACCACTTAAACGGCTCGATCCCATCTCATCTCCAGACATTTCCAGCTTCGTCGTTCGTTGGGAACTCTGTGTTGTGTGGTAGACCGCTGGATAACTGCCCGTCTATATCACCTACTCCTTCACCTTCACCTTTGCCGTCCCGTTCTCCATCTCCATCTCCGTCTCCCTCTGTCTCTTCATCTCCTCCTCCTTCTCGGGCTTTCTTTCCATCATCCCCTTCCCCGGGCCAAAGGCCATTTTCACCAATACCTCAAACGGAAAGGGGCAAGAGAAGTTTAAGCACAGGGGCTATAGTTGCAATTGGAGCAGGGGGTGTCATAGGGCTATTTCTTGCAGCTTCAATCATGTTCTTGTGTTGTAAGAAACGGAAGAGAATGGCTCAAGGCGGATTGCTGAAGGGAAAAGCCTTCCAACGTGACGCACCCAAGGAAGAGTATGGGAGTGGAGTGCAAGAGGCTGAGAAGAACAAGCTGATATTTTTTGAGGGCTGTTCCTATAACTTCAATCTTGAGGATTTATTGAGAGCCTCAGCTGAGGTGCTAGGAAAAGGAATATATGGCACGACGTATACGGCTATCTTAGAAGAAGGAACGACAGTGGTCGTGAAGCGGCTCAGAGAAGTTCTCATAGGGAAAAAAGAATTCGAACAACAGATGAAGGCCATTGGGAGGATCAATCAGCACCCTAATGCTGTCCCACTTAGAGCTTATTACCATTCCAAGGATGAGAAACTCCTAGTTTATGATCATGTACCTGGTGGCAGCTTATCCACCCATCTCCATGGTATCCATCTCCTCCCATTTTACGCAGAAACACAGGAAATTTCATGCCGGCTATTAGTGTTTATATCCGAATAGTTTCTGAATCATTGGATAAGAATACGATGATGGCGTAAAGTGAAATATATGATCTCATAGTTCTCAAATCAGTATGTGTGATTTAGAAAATTTAACTTCACCTCCATTTGTGCTGTGACGTTTACAGGGAACAGGGAGTCTGGAAGAACTCTTGATTGGGAATCCAGGGTCAAAGTTTCACTAGGAGCAGCAAAGGGATTGGCACGTATTCATTCATCTAAACTGACTCACGGAAATATCAAGTCCTCCAATGTCCTCCTCACCCAAGACTTCAATGGCTGCATCACAGATTTTGGCCTTACTCCTCTAATGGGAGTCCCCACTGTTCCATCTAGAAGTGCCGGTTACCGAGCACCCGAGTTGGTCGAGACTAAGAAACCGACACAAAAATCAGATGTTTACAGTTTCGGTGTTCTCCTCCTGGAGTTGCTAACCGGCAAAGCACCGGTTCAGTCAGTCGGGCAGGATGAGGTAGTAGATTTACCGAAGTGGGTCCAGTCTGTTGTGAGGGAGGAATGGACGGCCGAGGTTTTCGATGCTGATCTGATGAAGTATCGGAATATTGAAGAAGAAATGGTGCAGATGCTCCAGATTGCAATGGCCTGCGTGACAAAGGCGCCGGAGATGAGGCCAGCAATGGATGAAGTTGTTAGGATGATGGAGGAATTCCGGTTGTTGGATTCCGAGAACCAAGCCTCGTCGGAGAAGTCCAGGAGCACCAGTCCGACGTTTTAAAGGCAATTTGTTGCTCCATTGCATCTTATCAGATGGTACCAGTAGCCAAAACATTTTCATCTTCTGTTTTAATAAAGAATACTTCACTACTTACATTGTCATGTAATGCAGAGAGACAGTGGATCATCGTACTCATTACAATGTTCTTTATTGGATGTTAAAAAGTTTAACCGGTCAACAGTCATGGCTAACATAGTTAAATCAATCCATCTATATAGTCAATGAATGATAATCCACATTTAATGCTAAAACAAAGAAAAGGAAAAGTGAGCCCTCAATTGTGTTTGTCCTTTAAAACATCTGCAAAATTGTCAAGTAAAAAAGTTCCTAAATAGCACCAGATTTTCCTGGGCACTAAGTGTATGTATACACCTGTTAATAAACAATGAGCGAGATCCTGTTAGACCCGTGCCAAATCTCGGGTGTCAGTTGATTCCTCTTTCCTAAGCTGTATAAAATAGAAAAACTATAAACAATTCACTAGCCTATTTGCCAGCGTTCTTGTCGACTAAGTCAGCTCCACTAACATATCTAGCGACAAAGGATATTAAACGGAATGGAGCACCGATCAGTGGAGCATCGGTAATCGGAACCTCAGTCTTTTCATCATTTTGAGCCACCTCGGAATTAATTCCCTTAATTTCGATTTCATCTAATGGAATTTGCACAATTTCATCAGCCTCTGTTATTTCCAAATAATTTCCAACTCCACGAACACCACTAGCATTCATGTCATCTTTGAGCATGACATCTTCCAAAGACTGGGTGCTGTTTGAGATGGACATCGTCTTGCCAGCTTCAGATATTGAATCAGCAGCCCAGGCAGTTCGGGTCCTGTCAACAGCTCCCACTGCCGCATCGGGCATTGGAGCAGAGCCATAAGTAATATCGGCAGATTGAGCAGATACAGCTCCAGGTATGGAGCCAGCAGAGGAGATATGTTCGGTCCTTACACCTCTTCGGTCACACTCAGCATACAACTCGTTCACCTGAAGAATACAACAATCATTGGTAGAACTGTAGTGTACATTTGATTAAAATGAAAAGTTTTGCACCAATGGTTGTTCCAATTGGCTGCAACTGACCATTTCACAGTTTAGCATCATACCTTTTCGACAAGCTCTGAATTTTCCATCATCAAATTCTGAACTAGTGCACGTGCAGCTTCTATCTGGTGGTTCACATCCCCATCTTCAGAAGTCTGAATTAGAAATAAAAATTCACCAGAATGGTCAACCTCAAAATATACAATGTAATAAAAACAATACCAAAATGAAGGAAATACGTATTTCTTGGGAACTCAAATCTTCCAGTAACAATCACATGCAGAGAAGCCAGGAAAGACAGAGGATCATACCACTTTGTTGTTCACAGAGGAATGAGACAACCTAGCAGCATTCTCAAGATTGTTGATCTGTAACTGTAGACTGGAAATGGTTTCTTTCAACTGATGGGTTTCTTCTAAGAGACTATCCCTTGATTTCTCCAGCTCCACCACCTGCCAAGCTCTGATTTTAATTTCCAGTATCAGAATAAATAGGGACACTTCAAAGCATTACTTTACCACATTGGGTTTGGAGATCCATTTGATTTGAGAAACCCCAATCCGGAAACCCATTGGGTCCCTAGGGGCCACATGAACACAGGACTGGGGGTTATGGTTCTTCATTTACATTCTTCTATGTGCAATGAAGTACTGAAATTGAAAATTGCATGTGCGTTTTTATGTTCCCAACAAGGAGGTTTTTTTGTTTTTTAACACAACTATGTAGCAACCTTTGGCAAGGCATTTTAGAACAGTTTTCAGCAAATTAGCAAGGACCTATTGCTTCTGTAAGCTATCCAGAGAAAAGCACTTGAACCATGGAATTAAGAAGTATGAGAAAGCATACTCTAATTGGTGATTAGCCAACAATTCAATCCATAAAAGTTTAAAAATAAAGATCGTCATATCAACAGACAACGCTTATTTCATTATTTAAGTCTATAATTTTATGTTGCCAGGCTTGTTACCTGAGCTCGTAATTTGGTGTTATCATCAGTCAGGCTGGCAATTGATTCCTTGGCTGAGTTCTGTCACAGTTCAAACCCAATACAGAAACTTAGTTTCTTCATAAATTATCTATATGAAAGATGCAGGATGTTGTATCATTGTGATGCTGGCAACAATTATCATAATGGACAAATCGTCAATAGCTTCCAAAGTGACAATCTCTTCAAGTCCAGCATTCATCGCGCCATTTATAACTGACTGAAGCTGGTAACATTTCCATAACTAAAAGAAAATCAAGTCAAGAGACACGTAAAATTCACCATCAAGCATGAGAGAGTGTGTGATCTACATTTATATTTCATCTCATGTGATGGTGGTTTTTGGCGGACCAGGTGTTCACAGTGCAAATGCTGGAAATTGATTGTTGAAAGTGGTCAATTTGGTAGTCGGGATTGCAGTGGTTATAATAAGATTCATGGCTTTATTGGGAAGATAGGGGCTGGCAGAAAAGTTATGAAATGCTTCATTCGCAAGAAGAAATAACGTAAATGACTATATTACATTAGTTGAAAATGTCCATGCATCTTACTTTAGGAACCGACATCCAGATGACTAATGGTTTTGTGTCCTACCTATGGTTTCACTTGACCAGGTTCATTCTAGCACTAGACCAGACAAAATCTTACAACTAACAAATTTCACAGCTACGAAACTCATACTAAAAATGAGATTAGGCTAGTTCTCAGTAAATCTAAATCAGAATGACAAACACCATATTGATGTTTCTGCTGGATTAAGTTACCAAACTAATGATGACCATGCATTTCTAAACAACATATTGATGTTTCCCATTTGTTCCTGTATCAAGTGAGGAACAACTAATTTTCTGCAGACATGGTTGCAAGTCATATGAGAACGCAGCAATTGAAAATGGAAAACAATTACATCCATCAAGATAAAAGCAGTTTTTACCTCTTTCAGAATCCAGGAATCTCTCTCTCTTTCAATCTGTTTTACCTTTTCTTCTAACTTCACCTGTGTTTCATTCTATAAGTTAATTCATTGAAATCATCCTAGTTCCTCATTTGCTGTATCATGACAAAGACTTAACCACAGAAGTAAAAAGCAGGAAAACTAATTGATATTTCTTCTTTCTATCTTTAGGTAAACTCAGACTCAATTTACCCCATTCGAGTTTGAAAACGCAGTTTCATTTGCCAACTGATTAATTTTCTCCTCAAACTGAACCTGCAAGAAAAAAGTTTTGAAACTCAAGATAAAGGTATTACCAAGTGAAAGTGTACTCGTAAAAGAAGTGGTAGTGGTATCAGAGTATAGTGCAGAGAAAGTTATCTGAAGTCCTGCTGGCAACGAAAACTGATGATAAATCAAAATTTCTTGTGCAGGGTTCTAAAGTTTGAGAATTCAGTACAACTTGAGAATGTGGATGAGAAATCACCTCTTTCTGGACCCAGGAATCCTTTTCACCCTCCAGCTTTTGAATTTGTATTTCTAGACTTAGCCTAAAAGTTATGAAGAACCATTAGGAAGACCAAAGTTAAAAGGGAACTAAAAAATGTATAAGGAAGAAGTAAAATGAGAAAAAATTGATTACAAGAATAAACACATACGCAAGGCTTCAGTAACCACATAACCATAGCTATTCAGAAACAGTCTAATTATATAATGTTACCTCTTTCTGCAGGTGACCATCCAGTTCCTTTTCTAATTGTTGAACTTTCTGTTCTAGACTACCCTGCGAGCGAAACCGATAAAATATGAGGAGCTTCCACAAAAGTACGAAAATCAAACATAAAATAATAGAATTGCAAATCAGGTAGCCACAAATGCAATCCAAAATAGCAATCTTATCTGATCTGATTATACTTATAAATTACCTCTTTCTGGATTAATGCATCCTTTTCTTTTTCCAATTGTATAAGTTTCTCCTTTAGAGTAGCCTGTACAGACTAACATTGTCAAATAATACTTCCCTTCTGAATTGCTTGTATAACTATAAGAAATGAGAAATTTATTGAATCCATAAAAATTTTCAACAGCCAGCGAATGTTAGTTCCCCGGGAAGTGAAATTTTCACTACCTCATTCTGAATGGATGCGTTCTTCTCATCGTGTAATTGTTCGAGTTTTTCTTTTTGACTAGCCTGTGAAAGCAAACTAGTCACTACATCTCCAGGAAAGCAAAAGCTTGTTACACTACTTGAAGAATTAAGCCATTTACAAGAGTAAACAATGGCATTCACTGGTAAATTAACTATATACTACCTCATTGTCGGAAATCTTGTCCTTTTCCTTCAGCAACTGCTTGATTCTCTCCTCAAGGACAGCCTGTAAAGGCACAGGCCAAACTACATACATAAACCCCAAAATACATACAAATACATAAACGAGGACTCCCTCTCTCTCAGGAACACACATAAACATGTATATATGCATAATAAATAAAGAAAAAGATCAATGATAGACAAGAAAAAGGAAAAGAAAAAAGTAGTAAGATTTTAAGAAACGTAGAGTAAGTTTAAGACACCTCTTTCTGTATCTGTGCATCCTTTTCAGATTGAAGTTCTTTAATTTTATCTTGCAAGCTGGCCTATATAAACCTTCAGGTTAGTAGTTTCCGAAAAAAAGTTAAAAACAAGAAACTATTTGATAAATTAAATCACAGCGCTAGACAGATTTGTTCTTACCTCTCTGTCCAGCCTGTACTGTTTCTCAGCTTCAGCTAAATTTATCTGTGCGTTAAGTGGAATGGTGTGAGGAAAAGAACAGGAGGAAGAAACGTCCCAAAATCAGTACACCCAGCAATGATACAAGCAACCTCGAGCACATTCACTCACAGACATGCACAGAAAACAAAGCAAACTTACTCCTTCAGTGCCATTAGCAAGATTTCCATCCCTATCTGCATCTGTGTGCCCTCCAACATCACTTGGCTCATCTATATTCCCCGATACTTGACCATTATTCTTCTGTCCTATCTCCGGAACACGGGTTTGACTATTGGAAGTCGATTCCCTTGTGACATTTTCTGTGGGATTCGTAGCTTGCTTATTCTTCTTCTTCTTGTTTCTCTTCTTCTTCTTATCTTCCTCCATTAGTGGATAAGGTCAAAATTTGAAATTCACATTAACTTTTATGCCAAACTTACACAAAGCTCAATCTGCAGTGTAAAAAAACTTATGTTAGCAGCATAGAATATATCCTTCTTAGAAAAGTGAAGTTGCAAACATTATGAGATTTGAAAACTTTATCGACTTTTCACTCAAACTCTAAAATCAAAATGAATGTAACGACGCCAAAAGAAATCGAGAAACAAAAACAGAAAAGGGAAAAAAGGGATTCGAGATCAATTTAACAGTCAAAACAAGATATAGAGCAGTTTATTTCAATACAAAGGCTAAAGCTAATCACCCGAGCATGTAATTTTACAACTTAAAAAGCAAAGTGAAAATCAGATCTCCCCAATCCATATCAAATTCACACCTTTAACAGATTAGGTCTCACGCGTGAGATATATATCTCTTTTATGTATATATCGGTCGAATAAAATCAGATCAAAAAAACAAGCTTTTACGTAACAAATTCCGATTTCCAGAACAACAACATGAGTTTCGCCATTCGAGTCTTGAAACCAAGCATCGAACGCACCATCAGTATTGCTTTCACATATAAATTTTCGTTCGAAAAACAAACATCGCCATGAACAATTAACCACAACGAATTAATCTACCGATACAAAAAACATTAAAATCGAATAGAGAGAGAGAGAGAGAGAAATACATACACTAACAGAGAGAGAGAGAGAGAGAAATACATACACTGGAATGAATGAAGAAGCTTTGGGCGAGACTTGCTTGAAATTGAAGCTTCATTGGGGAACTGACAATGAGATTTGGAGAAGAGAGACTGCAACGGCATTTGGAGGGGGGGGTCTTAAATTTTCATTTCCCCGACATAATAAGATATTGAAACGTGTAACGATACGTAGTTATTATTATTATTTTTAAATTTTGATAAGTAAACGAAACGTAATTTTATTCATTTATTTTGTTTATATCAATTTATCGCAAACATCCGGAATTCGAATTTTGATATTATAAATGAAATAATCGAATTGAAAAAATCACCTTTAGAATGGACTTCTACAATATCCAATTTTAATTAATCGGCTAATAAATTATAATCGAATAGCTACGACAAAAAAAAAATTATCATATTTGTCATGAATCATTTTTATTACAGTATTTTAACTATTTATTTTTATTAATAACTAGCAAATAATAATACCAAACGCTCTACGTGTGTGCAAAATATAAAAAATATATATTTTAATTTAGTACTTAATTTTTTTTAGGATGAAAATATAAGTATATTGTTAACTTTCTTTTATAAGAAATTTTTTTTAATAATTATTTAAAATAATTTATTAAATTATAATAATTTAAAAATTAAATTAATTATACGAAATAAAATTCCATAATAAAGAATTAACACAAAAAGAAAAAAATTCAAGTAATTTTAATTAGAGAAAGAGATTTGTGAGTTGAGAACATGTGTTTTTTAAATTGTATGTAATATTACAATATTAACCTTTTTATTTGTTTATTTATTGCATGTATTTACTAATTAAAATAATAAAATTAGCACACCAAAATTTGGTATTCAAATTAAATCAATTTTAAGTGAATTTTCACTTTTAGCCACAATTTTATATGTCTCTATTTATTTCATATAAAATTGAAGGGCAAACTTTATAAAATTACATAAATAATCGTCATTTGTAAGATAAAAACAACTTTCTTTTTATATATTAATAAAAGAGACAATGCCTTGCCGTTAGTAATATCTTTTGTAATTTCAAAGGATTTTAAATCTAGCGTACCAAATTGCTAGGTTTTGCCAAACTTTATTAAATGATAACCCAAATAAAATGGCACAATAGGTTAATAATAAAAAGAAAAAATTACACTTAGACTCCCTAAAGTTCGATTAAATTATAACTAGACCCTCTTAAGTATGGAAAGTTACACATACCTCCCTTGAGGTTTGGTCTGACTAACAGGTAGTGCATTCTGATCACTGATACACGGTGATTTGCTTATGTAAGCAAAAAATTATAGCAGAACTCCAATTTTATCTTTTTTTCCAAAAGTTCAAACTTTTTTGTAGACAACAATATTCTTATTGGAATTGATAATTGTCATCAAAGAAGTAGACAAACTTATCATTTTATATTTAACTTAAATTGTGGAATTTTTTTTCTTATTTTTTCTTAATATTCAATAAGGATAACATAGTCATTTCATTATGTTTTTCCTTGAATGTTAGTCAGACCCAAACCTTAAGGAGGTCCAGTTATAATTTGGTCGAACCTTACGGGGTCTAAGTGTAATTTTTCCTAATAAAAAAGGAAAAGAAAAAAACAAGGATAATAGGTTGAAAACTTGAAATGAGATTGAAAAAAAACCGACTTGAAATAGGCCTATCAAATGGTAGGGTTTTACCCTACCCAACCCTAACCAAAAAAATATTCAATAAAAGATACTCTATATCTTATCATAATTTATTTAAATACAGATCCGACGGGTATGTATATTGGGTCTATCATATTTTTAAGGTATGGGTTTAGACTCTACCCAATCATTTTTTTTTTATATCATTTTGTGACATTATGTCCTTTTTTTTTGTTAGTTCACACACACAATTAACATATATACACATAGTTTACACACTGCATACATATAATTTTCACACACACACACATACATACACATTGCACACACAGTTTTCAAGTACTACACATATAGTTTTCACACACTTCATGCACAATTTTCACACACTTCACAATAGTGTGTGTAAAAATTATGTGTGTGAAAAATGTGTGCTGTGTGTGAATACATATTGGATAATAGGAACGGATAAGACCCTATCATAACCCATTCATTTGTAGTAGTATAGGTTATGGTAGGGTATGAGTAGATTTTAAAATTTTAGAGTATATGTAAGGTATGGGTAGATAATGGATGGGTACGAGTAGGGTAAAGTCTTACCCATTGACAGGCCTAACTTAAAATATATGAAGTTGATGGATTTTTTTTCGGGTGAGTTAGACACATATTCATTATTTTTTACTAACGCTATATACGTTTAATACGTGTGTAAAATTTAATATGCTTAATTACACTTTTGATCCTATAAGTGAGAACCACTTTTCAAATTTCGTACTGTAAGTTTGATGGTTGTACATTTAGTCTTGTATATTGGTTCAATTTGACACATTTGGTCCTGAATTGACACATTTGGTTATACATTTTCAAATATAGTCCTACTCCATTTTCAATATTGGTCCTCCCAAGAATAGAACTATATTTGAAAATTTATGATCAAATGTATTAATTCAAGACCACATGTGTCAAATTGAACCAACGTACATGACCAAATGTGTCAATTTAGGACCAAATGTGTCAAATTGAACTAATATACAAAACTAAATGTGCAACCATCAAACTTATAGGATGAAATTTGAAAAGGATATCCCACTTATAGGACCAAAAATGTAATTAACCCTTTAAAATATATATGCATAAGATACTTATATTTTAAATTTTAATTAAATAAATTTATAAGTACTTATTATATTGTGAAGTGTTTGATTAATTGTAAGACTACAGTGCATGTATAATGATTTGGACAAATTTTCTTATGAGTTATTTTCATATTTAAGTATTTGAAGCCATTTTCTTTATTCATGTTTACTTAAATATCAAAGAGTTGTATCTGACATCGTATTTCTAACTTTGAGATTGTTTGGGTTGCATGTTAGTTTTTATAATCCTACATGTGACAAATTTGATGCATGCCCCCAAAATCAAAAAGTTATAAAAAAGTATTTTGGAATTCGTAGGGTGTTACTAATAACAATTTTGCAATCAATATAAACAAAATTAAAGAGTATGTTAACATTTTTGGAAAAATGGAATGTTTTAATTTATTTCTTTTAAATCCTAGTTTTTGGCAAGTCATTCCAAAAAGGACATATTGCTATATCCAAGTAGGTTTATGAGATGCTACGGTCACCCATATATATATATATATATATATATATATAGGTTTTTAGTCGGTAGTTTTTTTTTTTTATAACTCGAGACACTTTATTAATATCAATTAAAACGTCATACACTCACCCAAAAGAGAAGGGGAGAGGATAAAAAGATTCGAACCCACGACCTTAATAGTATCAATTCGAATCCAACCCCAATGATATTTTGTAGTCAGTGGACTTGAGTACGATGATATTATTATTTTATTTTTCTAAATATTTATTGACATCAACAATTAAAGATATCAATTGAATAAAATGAAATTTTCCTTTCAAATATGAGAAGATTTGGGATAAATACAATAAAATAAGAGAAGTGGGACGTAAACTTGGGATTTTAGAATATAAGGGCGTTATGAGAACGTGGAAGAAGAATACATATGTTTATAGTCTCTTGTTTTTGAGTTTTAATTTTAAATATTTGAATTGTGAGATCAATTTGGTAAGTTCAATAGAACCTTGAAAAAAATTCGATAAGTCAATTGGATGGGAAATGCAACGTAAAGAAAAGAAATGGGGTTAGTCTCCATAAGAGAGAGTTTTCAAGGGGCCAAAACGCAATTTTCACAGGACATGAAGCGATCATACAAACATCCGCAAGGGCATAAACGAGAAAGCACACTCAGGCTCACCCAGTGCAGTGATCAGACACACACACACACACACACACACACATACATAGAGAGAGAGAGAGACATAATCGACGGGGTTAGGGTCGTTAAGTTCTTCGGCTTGGCCCTCTCGTCGGTGTTTATATTCTCTTTTTCTCTCGAGATCAGCTCGTTCTCCGCCTAGCCTAGCTGCTTGTTTCAGTTTGTTCGCGATTTGCCCTAAGCAGGATTTTGCTTCTCAGGTACTCCATGTTGTGCCTTTTTCCCCCCTATTTTAGCGATTTTTGATGTTTATTTGTGTACTGTTTCATCTTACTCAGTGGCACATACTGCTTTGCTTTCTTATGCCTTTTGTTTTGTTGGTTTTACTTGTACTTGTTATCTATTTTTCGCTTTCGAACCGTTGAAGTGATGGCTTCAAAGCGTATACTGAAGGAGCTCAAGGATCTGCAGAAAGACCCTCCTACGTCTTGCAGTGCTGGTACTTCGATTCTTTCTATATGTTTCTTACTCATTTTTATCGCCGCGCATAATATTTTTGTGTTATACGTATGATGTTGTGGATAATGAGTTTGGAGCACTCTATGTGTGTGTGTGTGTGTAGACGAGCGTCATAAATGCTTGATTGCATTCGTAGGAAATGTGTCATGTTTTTTTTTGTTAGACTGCTGCTCCATTGATATTTGAATTCTGATGACAGTGGCCTATGCAGTAATGCACCTGATATAGGCCGATGGTGACCAATTTAGCGATCTTCTCCACGCATCCAACTTTAGATTGTTTGTGCTATATTTGTACTGGTTTAATGAAGTGTTATTGATTGTGATTGTGTTGTGATGTGGTTTAATTCTCTTCTATGAGAATACAGAGTCTGTCTGTTTAAACATGTAATTACAGAGGATGGATCATGGATTTTACTTGTTTCAGGACCTGTTGCTGAAGATATGTTTCATTGGCAAGCAACCATCATGGGCCCCACAGACAGCCCGTACTCTGGAGGCGTATTCCTTATTACCATTCACTTCCCTCCTGATTATCCATTCAAGCCTCCCAAGGTGGTCTTTTATCCCTATATTTATGCATGTGCGATTGTTTATTTGCTGATAGTCCAATTTACAGGCAGCAGTAGCAATCTAGGCACCTCTGCGCTGTTTAACTTTTAAAAAGTTCCGATGAATTATTTCTGATTTGTTAATTTTCAAGTTTTTAACATTTTACGTTATTCTTTCCACTGTGAGAGCACTAATAGTGTCTAATTTTTAGGTTGCTTTCAAGACTAAGGTTTTTCATCCAAATATCAATAGCAATGGAAGCATATGTCTTGATATTCTTAAGGAACAATGGAGCCCAGCACTTACTATCTCAAAGGTATAAATATAATCTCAAAGATTTATGCTTTGTTTTGTACCGTAACTGCATATAGGGGGTCTAGATACTGAAGTTCAGTATTTACATTACTTTAGGATGATGCTTTTTGTGTTTTCCTAGTTGACTTAGATTCTGAAATTGGGGCCTAATTTATTCCTAGGAATGCTGAATCAATTATATAAATGGATGTTCAATGGGAGTTGTGTTTATATGCTGTCAAATGGGATGGAATGTGTAATAGGTGTTCGGTTGTTGCCCAATTTGATGCTTATTATGAGTAAGCCTCCCCTTCTCTAGTTTATGACGCCTAATGATAGGAGTGTTCATTAACTTTGTTGTGACAACCCCCCAAGTCACCTTTGAAATAATACTGCAGGTCTAGATGGTAAGAATGGTTTTTACAGAGTGAATAAGGTGATAATACATGTCAAAATTGATATTATTCTTAAGAAGCCCCTCCTTGAATGGGCCAAAAATCATGCTTTACCATGCGCTGCAATGTTATGAGGATAGGTTTTCTACAAAGAAACGAAGGGATATATCAAAGAATTTGTTTGCTCCTGCTTGCGACTTTCAGCTTTTCACATTTTGCTTATCTTTATGTGTTGAGGAAATATTATTCTTGTCAAGCAGGTGCTACTTTCAATTTGTTCATTGCTGACCGATCCAAATCCGGATGATCCACTTGTACCTGAGATTGCACACATGTACAAGACTGACAGGGCCAAGTATGAGTCCACTGCTCGCAGCTGGACACAGAAATATGCCATGGGATGATGGTGACAGCCGGTCTTGCTCTACTTAATCATAGAGCTTTATTCTAGTATAACCCAGCATATCATGAAATCCTGTAAGCAAGGAGGATGGATTTGTGTTTTTCTGTTGAAGTGTGTTGTTTTCTAGGCTTCCCATTGATTAGCGCGATATAAAAGTGGATGTCCTGTTAAGTGAGTGAGTTTCCGTTGATTCTCCATAGTGTGTCTTTCTTGTGTGAACTGTTGTGTCTTTCCTTTGTTTCAGAATTGGAAGTTTGGCCAGAAAATACTTGTTTTGTCATGTCATTGCTCTATGTTTGATTTAGTCTTTAGAAAGTTGTGTTGATGTAACAAATTCAATTGTAAGTTTTCAAGAAACAATTACTGTTTTACGCACAAGCACGCGGCGAATTGCAAAATCTCTTGTTATATAAAGGTGTGGCTTAAGGATGTATGTTAGTTGTTTAAAACTTGTGGTAGTTGGCTCAGTTGGTGAAGTCTCAGATACACGTTTTTGTTGGTTGGAGTGGTTCGAAAGGATTCAAGTATTTAACCGATTATAGCTCATCAATGACTCGCCTTATAACGGATTTCAAAATTTTTTAAAAGCGTACTCTTGCGACTCTAAACTTGAAAGTGGGTGAGGTTTACTTCCAATTTAAGGTCCGGCATAGTCACGTGGAATTGATCAGTTTTGACTTTTTCTTATACCGCAGTCCACGCGTTTTCATTTCCACACCAGTTACCACTGTAACAAAATGCAAAGGTTTTTTTTCTGAACTCATTTTTGCCGCTCTCAATTAATTACGTAATAAGTATTAACATATTTATTGGTAATTAAATATTAATATATTTATTATGTGATTGATTATTATTTTTAAATTATATATTAATCTCATGATAAATATAAAATATTTGTCCAATATGACCCAACCCTGTAACGGTAATAAAAGTCCTAACAAAAGAATAATCTTTAATATCTTTTGAACTATGTTTTCATTTAAAACTAATTAAATAAATTGATTGATATTTAGAATGGTAACATATGTTACTACTATTAATTACTTAATAATAATAATAAGGGATAATTACATCTACTACCTCTCGGAAGATTGAAAACTACAATTGGTCCCCCAAAAATTTTCAATATTACAACCACATTCCCTAAGGAATTTGAAAATTACCAAAACCCCCCTCATCAGCCGGTTCCCGGTCATTTTTGGATGACGTCAGCCAAAATATGAATAAAAATCTAAATTTACCCTTTGTAATTAAATTATATATATAGGGTGTTTTTTGTAATATTGATTTTAATAAGGGGGATAATTGTAATTTTTGGTTCAAATTTTCTGGACTTAGAAAGACTAGCCATTGGCATTTGAAAATAGTCGTTGCTCTTTCTTCATTTTGATTGTTACTCACTTCTCTCTCTCTCTCTCTATATATATATATATATATATGTGTTGCTAAATTGTATTTTTTCACCACATCTTTACTACATATGTGAAATGGCTTCTTCTAGTGGTTCCTCTAGTATTTTGGGTTTAAAGTATAGGAAAGAAAATTGCAAGCAATTAAATTATGGTAGAAAAACAACTATCAAGATTGCAGAGAAGACGAGAAATGCCAACAATTGTTTTATTGGTGCTCAATACACGGGTTCTCACATTGGTTCCTTCCTTATTCGATCGAAGAAGAGAATGAAGACATGGAAGGTCGAAATAGGCAATTTGAGCAATAAGCAACAAGTTCAATGCCCACAAACATTGCACCAAGAAGCTCAATTCCAACAAACTTTGCACGTAGTGAAATTGAGCATGGCGGCATTGTTTATAAACTTATAGCTTTGAATCTTAATTATTTTACTTTTTTTTTTTGTTATGGAATCTTATTTTACTTGCCGTGTATTTGCTAGCACAAATTTTATCTACTTTAGGAAAGTGAGATATCAAATTAAACCCCTGGCTGACGAGGGGGGGTTTTGGTAATTTTTAAATTCCTTAGGGAATGTGGTTGTAATATTGAAAATTTTTGGGGGACCAATTGTAGTTTTCAATCTTTTGAGGGGTAGTATATGTAATTATTCCTTAACATTTTTTAAGGTTTTTTTAATTTAATTTTAATAATTAATAAAGCATGGGTAAAACTGAAACTTTTTTAAAAAATGATCGGGAATCGGCTGACGAGGGAGGTTTTGGTAATTTTCAGATTCCTTAGGGAATGTGGTTGTAATATTGAAAATTTTTGGGGGATCAATTATAGTTTTCAATCTTTCGAGGGGTAATAGATGTAATTATCCCTAATAATAATCTAATACTAACATGAACACAGTGGGAGTGGGAGTGGGGTCGGGCAGCGATTAGGCAATTTAGGGTTCTAGACTTCTAGTTACGTCTCCGGTATTTCTAAGCCTCAAATCCTCCCACATCATCATCAGTTGCCATCATCAGAAATAAATAAGGTTTCCACGAGACAAGAGTAGTCAGCCCTTCTAGATTTTCAGACATCGTGCGCGGCGCCGAATCTTTGCCCTCGGTGCGGTCAAGGTTTCTATATTCCGCCTTTTTCCAGGCCCAGCCCCCCCCGCCCCTAAAATCTCAATTTGTCCGAATTTTAACTTACTTCTTCACTTCATCACCTATTATTTTTACACTTTCTATTATCGCATTCAGCATAATTGGTACCCTAATTTATTGCTCGCAAGGTATTTGTGTGTGTATGTGTCGGTTGGTTGGTTTTGGGAGGTATGTAATGGGGCTTTATCGTGTTCAGTTGCGCTGATTCCAGTTTGTGCTTGTGTAGAGGGTGATTACTGGATTTTAATTCGATTTCATCTTATATTCTACTGTCTGGGTTCACAATCTGCAGGCAAAAAGTGGTATAATCCGCTTCGTGTTGGTGTAGGGTTGTGAATTTTGAGCTTCTCCAAAGTGAAAAAAAAATGGGGCTATGCTTAATTAAGGTATGCAGATTTTCTCAAGTAGTGGGTTGTTTATGTTTATCTTTATTTACATTGTAACTGGATACTGATTATCACATCCTTAGCTTAATTCATTGTCCTTCGAAATGGATTATTTGTTACAAGTCCATGTTTGATCTTATTCCTTCAACCATTCAATGCAGCCTAAGAACGACGGAGATGATTCTGATCATCATGTTGAATTTGCCGGTGGTAATGTGCACCTCATCACGACGAAGGAAAGTTGGGAACAAAAGATGGAGGAAGCTAAGAGGGATGGGAAGATTGTGAGTATTCATTTTATAAAAGCCCGAAATATTTATGATTGAGCTGTTCAAGAACACGCTTAAAAAATCGAGTGTTGTATCCTGTGCTATTAGAATTGCATCTTGTTTTCTGGGTAAATCTGTATCGGAGTGTCTAGAAGAAGGGGAGAGACTTAGACAGAGCACATGTACTGACTAATGCTTTCACATGACTTGTGCAGAATGGGAGTTTGACATTTTAGAACATTTTCGATTTATAAGAAAGCATAGCACGGTTTTTCATCTGCATCACTTGAAGCTTCTAGTAACTTATGTTTGTTGATACACTTGCTTTTAACCCCCCCCCCCCCCCAATCCGCTTTGTGGTGAGTCTGCAACTTTGGTAGCTGCTCTAGGTATTAGACAATGGAAGCACTTTCGTAAGTTATTTATGATGCATTACAAATGCTTGATGGTTTACGAAAGTGAGGCATTCTTGCTAGTTGCTACTAGAAAATCGAAGAGGTGTGTACCCCAACCCCCTTCGAAACCTTTCCACCAAAGACAGCTTTCGACCTTGGTTCTCCCAAGCATGAGGCTTAAGTAATAATCTGCATTAATGAAGGAGGTAGGCTTGATAGGTTGTAAACGAGTATCATTTATACCGAATGCACCAATAACTTCCACCTTCGTTGTCCCAGTATTGTACTTTCTATTGATCATTTCCAAAGTCTCACTTGTTCCGCTCTTGCCATTCCACCCGATTCGACGCTTCGATTCACCTCATCTGACGCCAGAGGAGTTGCACATGCAGATGGTTATTTCTGTACTGGACCTGGCCCACATTAGGGACTGAATAGTTGCAATGTTTTACTCCTCTTACCCTAATTGATTCTAACATGAGCTCTTTCGACTGATGTTTTAAATCCTAGTAGCATTTCTTGTCTCTCTTCTGATTCCTAACATGGATATGATAATACAACAGGTGGTTGCCAATTTCAGTGCTGCGTGGTGCGGCCCTTGTAGAATGATTGCACCTTTCTATATTGAGCTATCCGAGAAGCACCCCTCAATGATGTTTCTGACGATCGATGTCGACGAACTTACTGTAAGATGTTCTGCATCTTAGCGAACCTGAAATTACAGAACCGGACACATTGAATAACTGCTGTATTGTCTCTTTAAGCTGCAAATGTTTGGTTATATAACCTAAGCTCTGTTACGGTGACTTAGATATACGAGTATTGTTGTCTTGCTTCAGGACTTTAGTACATCATGGGATATCAAAGCAACTCCGACATTCTTTTTCCTCAAAGACGGACAACAGCTCGACAAACTGGTCGGCGCCAACAAGCCGGAACTGCAGAAGAAGATGATTGCCATACTGGATTCGGAGGCTTCGCGCCCAACATAGTCTCGTTATGGTGTTAGATCTTCCCTTTTACCGGTGTGTCTATAAATGTAAAATTGTAAATTCGAGTGTTGTTATTTGCCCGGATGCTTTTGTTTCGAAAGCCTCGAATGATGTCTCTGCATCTGTATTTGCTTTTGTCCAAGATGTTTTCTGATGATCAAAAAATGGTGTGTCTGTGGATGATAGAGGCAAACAGAGCATACACTTTCATTTGCATTGCCTCTTATATGCCCAAAATGCAAATGATTGAACAGCATGGATAATTATAAACAGAATGACTTTTAAGTGGTGAATAATTATTTGTACTTTTTGTATGAAAAAAAAAATGGTGATTAACAGGCTGGAAACAATTGTCTTTTTTCGTTTTTTCGGTGGATATCCCTTTACAGCCATAACCACCATTACCATGTGCTGCTGCTGCTGCTGTGAAGCTGTCCCCCAATCTTCATAAAAAGTTTGGCAAATATATAGTCCCATCTTTAATATTATTTGCTTGTGCATTATTATTATAATTTCTTTTTATTCTAAACATTCGATACTTTATGTTACACCCCCCATTTTAACATGTTCAAATCTATTGGCCGGTCTGAAATAATTGACTAGCCAAACATACGACCAAGAAAGTAAGAAAAGGACAATAAAAGCAACCTTAAAGTTTATTAAATCGAACTAGTAACTACATACACGCACATTTGGAGGTTTTTTCCAAAGAATCAATCGGGCGGCTGGGTTCTAGAGATGTCTAAACATCATGGCATGCACGTATATACCACCACTGTGGCTTAAAAATATGTTATCACGAAGAGAACTGGTCTAATAAATAATACACTATATATATATATATATATATATATATATCAACTTCGTTTTCATATATATTACAATTTACTCAATCTTTACCTAACCTTGTGTTTTTGTCAAATGAAAATGACATCCACTTGCGATATTTAAGTTAGTGCTTTTTTTTTTTGACGAGTAAGTTAGTGCTTGTTCATTCAAACAGGCCGATATAACAAAAAAAAAAATGTACCACAAAAAATGAGGATCATAAACTCATTTATGTTATAAATCAATCCAGGTTCGCATGCATTGGTTCTACAGCAGCAATACAAATAAGCAAAATACATATATGACTTGCCATATGAGAGTTAAATAAAGAACAAAACATTGTCACACATCTCTGAGTATAAATACATCTTGTAGGAAGTTCAAGCAAAGCAGATCAAAAGAAAAATACTTTTAAGTAAAAGAATAAGTTACAAATCAAAAGGAAAAAAAATGCCTCCTTGGTCCATAGGACTAACAGCACAATGATAAGCTTAATGTCTGTAGAACCCCCTAGCCAGCTGATATTACATTTACCTCCCCTTAGGATTCATTATCTGAGAGAACACAGCACTTGGAGTGAGCCCATCTGAGTCTTCACTAGCAAGACTGCGCCCACCAATGCTCATCGACATCCCACTGCTCTTCGAATCCGTTATGTTGCCATCGAAACCCAAGGAAGAATCCGTATCCTTCTTACCCTTACAAGTAACGTCATATGATTCGATGCCCATTTCACCTAGACCGTTTCCACTTTCCTCAGGCGCTCTCCTGAAGTTGCAAAGCGAACTCGAGGTTCCACAGGACATCTCCCATGGAGGGCCGGTCGGTTCCCACATCAGACACGCACTTCACGGCTGTCTCAGCGAATTTCTTCAAGCACTCGGGCGCAATCTTCCCTTTCAGGTACGGGTCAATGATTTGGTCGAGAATGCCTTTGTTGTGACAGTGTAGTGCCCACTCGGCCAAGCTAACTTGTTCCTTGGGAAGCGTCGGGTTTAAAGCTGGACGTGCACATAAGATCTCAAAAAGGACGACCCCGTATGAATAAACATCGGATTTTTCAGTCAGTTGTTGTCTCCTGAAGTACTCGGGATCCAAATACCCGAAACTACCCTTCACCACTGTGCTGACGTGGGTGTGGTCCAATGACGGGCCTGTTTTTGACAGCCCGAAATCTGACACCTTCGCCACCCACTTCTCGTCCAAGAGGATGTTGGTCGTCTTGACATCACGGTGGATTATAGTGTGCTTTGCCCCGGTGTGGAGATAATGCAAACCACGCGCGGCACCTATGCATATCTCGAGCCTCTGCTTCCAAGGCAACGGGGGCTTTTGGGTTTTATACAGATGCTCACGAAGAGTTCCGTAGGCCATGTAATCATACACGAGGATCATCTCACAGTTCTCCTCACAGTATCCTATGAGTGAAACCAGGTGGCGGTGGCGAAGCTTCGAAAGCATTTCTATCTCAGTCTGGAATTCGTGCACCCCTTGTTCCGACAAGGGATTGCCGCGCTTGATCGCCACCTTCGTCCCGCTGTCAATCTCTCCACGGTACACTTTGCCAAACCCACCAACCCCAAGTAGAAGAGCCTCATCAAAGTTATTGGTGGCTGCCTTGATCTCAGCAATGGAAAAGTGGCGGCACAGGTTCGACGGCAGGGAGGAGGCATAGCTACCTGTGGTGTTCGTCTTGGCAGAACCCGAAGAATGTGAATTTCCATACAAGGACAGAGGAAGCCAGCCATCACTAGCAGTCGAGTCCTTTTTCTGCTTCTGGCGCCGGGAAACAATGCACACAAGCAAACCAACAAGAAGAACTGCAGCAAGTCCACCTCCAACACCTCCACCAATAAATGCCTTGTGATTCTTACCGGATCCAGACGATCCGTTACTCGCGGAGTCAATTGGTGGTGGTTGGGGAAGTGGGTCTGGATTTGGACCGGCAAGATTTCCTGTAGTGTCGTTTATTTTGAATATTTCAACTCCGTTCAAGATAGCATCATAGTACTGGGGCTTTGACACCGTGTAAGGATGCAAATCAAGCCACAAATATTGTTGTGGAGGGCCGTTGGGAACAAAGACAATATAATCTCTGTGAGCGGGAATTCCATTACCATCTGCCCAAGCGATCACATCCGCCTCTTGCTCTGCAGTCTGATTATTCAAGAAAATAGTAAAAACTCTTTGGTTCACTTTGTAAATAAGATCCGTAATCTCACAGAAGTGGAGCCTAACAAGGTAAGAGAAGCCCGAATCAATATTAAATTGCCAAGTGAGATTGAAATTCTGGTTAACAGATGCATTCGGACCCATTGATCTCAGAGTACGGTAAACATCAAGTGGGGCGATGTAGCTTGGCGATCCCGAAGGGAACGCTATGGTCACATTTGGGTCGGGAACCTCAGTAACCCCATTGGCCGCGCTAAATATATAATTCGCATCATCAAGCCATGATCTGAAAAGACCTGTATCACCGGAGGGTGAAATGTCATTTCCGCCAACGTTCAACCTATACACATTCTCGAGCACTGTACTGTTATCTATATTGAACCCCGTGGACTGGCCCACAACCTGTTCAGTCCCGTCTGTGCTGTAGATATCGGGATGCGAAACGACCTCAATCCCATTCACAAACACATACGAGTTAGATACATTCCTCGACGGCGTGAATGTGAGATTCAACACTTCGGCCGGGACATTAACAGAGAACTCCTTCGTTATATAATCAAAGTTTAGAGCTTCAGTCGTCAGAGCAGCACTAAAGTTTCTCAAAAGAGTGTACGGCCCGGAAGTCACCGAGAAGATGGCATTCGAAGGTTGTAGACCATTGTAGGGTGCAGGGTAGAAATACAATCGGACGAATTTGCGGCCTGATGCCACCGGGAATGTGTAGGTGAATTCAGATTGGAAAATACGGGCCGTCATATAAGGGACCTCCGGAACTGATGGTTTTTGGGTGGATGCCGCGGCGGTTGTGGACTTGGAGTTGGATTGGGCAAATTTTGACCCGACATCCGTCGTCCATTTTCGACCATCGGAGTCGGTTGAATCAGGGGGGCCTCCACAGTTCAAGAAAATCTTGTCTGTTGGTACATAATCAGCAGCTGATATTACATCAACCACAAAGAGTATCAACAGAAAACCGAGAGCTGATGAGAGAGAAAGTTTATGGCTGTTCCTCATGGATGATAGATGGATAGGCAAGCTCTTAAACAGCCGCCAAAATTCTGGAAATACGAAATTAAAGAATATCAATTCCTGCACAAATCATAAGGAATAGATCTATAAGTGCTCAGAAATCTCAAAAGACATAACAAAAATAAGAAAGTTATTGACTACATTTACAAGATTAATGCACGCACTCAAAGCTTCTAACTTCACACATATATCTAAGCCCAAGAACATAGAAACTTCATCTATTCAAAGATCTGAAGAAATTAAGATTCAAGAACCGAGCACGATCAAACATCCGGGCAGGAAATAAAACAATAATAAAACATAAAAAAACACAAAACAGGCAAGAAAATAAGACATTTTCAGGACAAATAAGTAGAAATTTTCCAGATCCACAAGCAACCCATCTCAAGAAACCTAAAAAAAATGAAAAAATAAATCCACGGAACAGGAAAAAATCATCATAGTTCTAATATGAAGAAGTAGAAATTACCTGAAATAGCAGCCCTCAAAGCAGCAAAACTGCAAACTTTTAAGTCATTTATCAGTTGCCGGAGAGGGACAGAGTCAAATATTTCAGAGATGATAACTTCCAATCAGCAGAGTATATGGGAAGAGAGCTCAAGTAGTTGAGAGAGAGAGAGAGATTCTTGAGAGAAGAAATTTAGAGTAAAAACGACTTAAAAAAAGTTGTCAAGCTGGCTAGACTCTAATGGAGAGAATACAATACAATAAGCTGGTTTTGAATTTTGATAATCATAATCAACTTCAATCGCATTAGCGAATAGTTAAAGCTCCTGTGAGGGTAGGTTGGCTTGAATGTATAAAATAGTAAAATTCAGTGCTTTGGAGGTCATATTCCTTGTATATAAAATCTTGATATAATTAAGCAAATATAATTATGAGAATATATATACACAACAAAAACTTCATATTTCTGAGATAAAACTTAATCTTTTTTTTTTTGGGAGGTGCATCGCCGACTCTGTCTGAAAATCTTATTATATTAAATTAGAGAAACCAACTGATCATTTGTGTTTGGCAGGTGTTTTCTTAATTGAACTTCTTCTTGTCTTTATTTATGCCAATAATAATAATAATAATTTTTTATATAGTGTAAATAGTAATGGGATTGAGTGATTGAGGCAGGATTATTAAGCATGAATAAACGCGTCGAGATACTTGTGGTAACGCGGCTGTGTGTGTGTGTATCTCTCTCTCTCTCTCTCTCTCTCTCTCTCTCTCTCTCTATATATATATATATATATATATAAATGTAGTGTGAATTGAATTGACGTCAGAGAGAGCGTTGAGTTGTGCAAAGGTTGTAATGTGGGCCCATACAGCGGAAGAATAAGGCAGTCACGTTGGGTGTGGGGCCCAACCAATATTCGGTGGGGAGTTGATAAAAATGGGTGGGTCGAAGCTGGCATCAAGTCCAGAGCCACCCAAGATGACCCGGATCCGAATTTCTTGAAACGGGTATGGGCTGTATATCCCGAAACGGGCGATCTATTCTTAGTAGGGCTGAAAAATTAAGCTCCAGCAGTCTTGAAAATCAGGACTTGCCCTCAAAACAACTACTAAGGAATTAAAGGAAAGTATTCGATACTCAACTCGAAATTGATCTTAAAAGGTTCGTTTTAATTCGGTTCACTAAACTTGACAAACCAAGCTAAAACATATTTTTTTTATTCGATAAAATTTGAAACTCTGCTCGAACTCAACTTGATTAAATACAATATTATAATATATGTGTAAAAATATCAAACTACTCAAATTCAGCTCGAGTTCAACTCGTTTGAGCTCGGTTCATTTAATAATCAAATCAAATTTAAATAAAATTTTAAACTTGATAAAAAATTCAAACCAAACTTGAACAATACTTGATCCGACTCGACTCGATTCGATTCGATTCATTTACACCCCTAATTCTAAGCACTCTAAAAATATCAATCAAAAAAAGATATACACATCAACATATTCCTCGAAAGAGTCGAACTCAAAATTTTAATAGTGTTAAATTCAAACTCTCACAACTCGGTTAAAGATTGAGCAACTTTAACATCACCATTATGTTATTTGGCTTTTGAAAAAAGCAATTGGGCAGGATTGTTTGAGTACTAAAGTCCAAAATTTGTTGCAAGACTTGAATAATATGGGCAATTATTGCTTTTTCATTTAATGCTTGTTTGGTTTTGAATGGTATATTTAGGGGGGGAAATTTATTTATTGCTTCTACCTATCACTCTTTGCCTTCCAAGAATATTACCATCATAAAATTAGTAATTTGCTTGTCAAAGTTTGTTTGGGAGAAAGAAGGTGACAACTTTCTTCAAAAAGAAAATTTGGCTTTATGCATTAGATTTAATGAATCCAAACGCGTAACAATAAATATCTTTTGCTGTGCTCACTAATACAGATACTAATTTGCACATTGTTTGTTGGTGAACGCTTGAGTTGATTTAGGAAAAAAGAAAAAAATCAATTATAATATGTAAAAACATTGAAAATTTTCTTTTCCAACCTTAGCATACACGAATATACGAAGATAAATATAACATACGATCCTTGTTGTTATGAATGTCATTTGTTTTTGTCCCGTATGGAAGGCTCAACACTAGGCCCAACCGAAACCCAATAAAGGAAATAAAAGATACTCAGACAAATGTTGGGCTGATCAAACTTCGTGAACATGGACTAATATAGTCCCATAACAAAATCCAGCAAAACTCGGATCACATAACAGTACGTATATATATATATATATATTTTCCCCATAACTAACACAGCAACACATCATTTTATTTTTTTTATTTTTCATACCAAGTAGTTTTTTTTTTGTGATTTTTCTTTTAAGCTTGTATTCAAACGATCTAATACATATCAATCATGGCGGAGGAACCTTCCAAAAACGCAAAAGAACCTTCCAAAGATGCAAAAGATGATGATGTCCCAGAGGTGAGTTCTGTAATGGTTAATTTCAATATATATAAATATACATATATTTATTACCATGTGATGATAACGATGTATTATACTAGAATTAATGACAATGTATGATACACACACACACATATATGTGTGTGTGTGTGTGTGTTTCATCAGATCACGCCGTTCGATCCCACGAAGAAGAAAAAGAAAAAGAAAGTAGTTATTCAGGATATTGGAGATGCTGCTGCTGCTGATAAGATAGCTCAAAAGACTGAAAACATGTCGAGTACGTGTACAAATTTGAGAAATTTAAAATATAACTATATGAGTATTATTAGACATGAAACTTGTGACGGTTTTGCACATCGCTGATCCATCACAGACGCGATTTCTTGATCAAAATATTTTATATTTGTGATGGAAATGTAATGAGAACTATGATTTTTGTTGCCGTTGCAGTTTCGGAGGGATCAGTGGAGAATGCATTTTTTGGTCTGAAAAAGAAGAAAAAGAAACATGTAAGTCAACATCTCAATGCAACATTAATCCTAAAACTGAGTTAAAAACCTTAATCTGATCACTAATTGGTTTGGATTTTCTTGCAGCAAGATTCTGATAAAGCGGGCGATCAAAATGCTGACAAAACGGATAGTCTTGATGGTAATAAGTTCGAAAAAAAATAAAGAAAAATGCATGTTGATAGATTAAAGTTTGTTCATCTGCTTAACCAATGGGGATTTTGATCAAATCTGTTTTTGTGTAGGTTTCAACGACGAAGATGCACTAAGCAACTTGCATCCAAAGTATCCTTGGGATGGAACCTGACAGAGACTACGAGTACGAAGAGGTGACTGATGACTTATTTAAAAGTTTAAGCTGTTACAGAGTAGAAATTAAGGCGTTAGTAACGAGAGACATTTAATATTTAGCATCTCTGGTTTGATTATGGCAGCTCCTAGGCAGAGTTTTCAACATCCTGCGCGAAAACAACCCGGAGCTTGCAGGAGATAGGCGCCGGACAGTGATGAGGCCCCCACAAGTCCTCCGAGAGGGCACCAAGAAGACGGTCTTTGTTAATTTCATGGACTTATGCAGGACGTGTGTTTCAATTTTGCTTCGCGTTTCATTTTCGCGTAAATTTTGACAATTTTTCATGTTTTGGAGTTTGTTGAAGATCATGAAATGGAGATATGTATGATATCATGAGACGACTTCTGCATGTGTTGTTCAGAATGCACAGGCAGCCAGAGCATGTGATGACGTTCTTGCTGGCTGAGATGGGCACGAGCGGCTCTCTTGACGGGCAACAGAGGTTGGTCGTCAAGGGACGATTCGCTCCTAAAAATTTCGAGGGAATACTACGTAGATACATCAGTAAGGCTCTAGTTCATTCTTTTCTGAACAATTTTTTTGTTCGAGCAAGAGGCTGATTCAGCTAGTTGCGCGGGGTTGTCCATATATGCTTGTCTTGGATTCAGAAAAGATTAACACCCTCTGGATGGCAGATGAATATGTCATATGCAATGGCTGCAAGAGCCCTGATACACTTCTCACAAAGGAGAATCGCCTTTTCTTTCTTCGTTGCGAGCAGGTTCAAACACATCAAACTTGCATTCTTCTTGGCAGTTGATTAGATGTCGTGCAATTTTTTTAAAATTTTTTTGGATATATATATATATATATATATATTGTTTATGGTTTTGGTTTTACAGTGCGGTTCAGGGCGGTCTGTGGCTCCGATCAAAGCTGGATTTGTTGCTCGTGTTGGACGTAGGAAGCCTGGAACATAATCAAGAAACGTTTCATTTTCCCTTATTTATCATCTTTGTCAAGTTTTTTTTTTCTATGATTCTTTATTCTATTATTTTCGAAAAATAAGGAATTCAGTCAGGCGCTTTCCCTTTTTTTTTTTTGGCATTATGAGATTCTATTTCTTGAGTCCAATTTAATGTTCTTCATTTACCAGACATGATCTTCAAGTTATCATAAACTGATGTTTATTTGTGATATTATTACATATGATCATGATATATTTATGGTGCCCAGAAATTCTTGCAAAATTAAAGAAGAAATGAGAATTAAGGTCGGTTTTCTTTGTCCTAAGTTCATTTACACACACTACCAAATGGTCAACAGTGTTGTTGTCACCATTTTGCATCTGTTATGAATCGCCACCGAAAACTATCTCAAAAATATGATCTCACTCTATAAATCCCCAATAAGGAGAAAAAACGGAAAAATACACACACACACACACACACGCACACACACATACATACATATATATATATATATATAATTTTCTTGTCCTGGTTGAGCTTGAGGATGAACAGCGTTTGCTGCTGTGGAAATCAGTTCAAATCACAGGTGCCCACAGGCCAAAAATGGAAGAGTTTAGGGAAGAAACTATTATATCTATTGTTGGCTCATGTTTTGAGGTACTAAATTTAATCTGTTATATACATATAAATATATATATATATATATATATATAATTACTGAGTGATGTGTTACCTACTTCTTCAACTGGCCTACCCGGGATGGTTGGTGCCGATATCCTGAGAATTTCAGAAACTTATGTATTGTCCCACAATTCTTCCTGAAATCTAGATTTGTTCACAAGTAAACATATACATACATATATATATATATATATGTATGTATATATGTTTATGCAGTGATTTAAGGTGAATGCTTATGAAATTATATCTTCGTTTTCGAGGGAACAGAGAACAAGAACAGTAGCAGTCTCAGTCCCGCCATTTTTGTCTAATCTATAATTGTAAGAGAAGAAAGTGCTAGTGCTTCTTTGCTTTGAAGACAGCTCCAAGATTTCTAAAATCTTGAGCATCACAAGGTTTTAGGCCTTAGGAATGGCCTCGTATATATATGTCCCTGGAGTTAAATTCTATTGGCTGTCATCTCATGAACGTGAAAAAAGATGGGTTTTTTCAGTTATGGCCTTAAAGCAGCCATTTACATAGCACTCATTCTCACAATGCGTTCTAATCATGCATCATCTTCTAGCATGAGTATTAGGTACCATTTTTGATATTTTTTGCTTCACACACATTACACATAGTAATCATCTTAGTCCTGATTATCTGAATTATGTACTTGTGAACAGGATCTATGATCATGATGAGATGGAAGAGGATGAATGGGCCATGGTGCAGAGAAGCGGCAACCAGTTTACTGTAAATGGGCACCCGTTTTATGTCAACGGGTTCAACACTTACTGGTTGATGGTTTTCGCCATGGATCAGCAAGGCAGAGGGAAGGTTACCGAGTTGTTTCAACAGGCATCAGCTGTGGGGCTATCTGTTTGCAGGACATGGGCTTTCAACGACGCCCAATGGCGCGCCCTTCAGACGGCCCCCGGTGTTTATGACGAAGAAGCTTTCAAGGTACTACGTTAGCATGTATCCTCTGTTTTTCTCCTATAAAAGTACGAATAAGGCTCATATCGTGCACAGAATCATCTAGTTGATTCCAGGCAGTGGTGGAGCTACACTGGAATCGGAGTTGCACACACACACACACACACACACACACATATATATATGTATATAAGTGCACCTCCTAACTTAGGATCCTCGCTCGGACACTGATTTCAGGCCCTGGATTTTGTGATAAGTGAAGCAAAGAAGTATAAAATAAGGCTGATACTATCCTTGGTGAACAACTGGGAAGCATATGGAGGGAAATCGCAGTATGTGAAATGGGGTAAAGCTACTGGCCTCAACTTGACTTCAAATGATGAGTTTTTTTCTCATCCAACTCTCAGAAGCTATTACAAGGCTCATGTTAATGTAAGATCCTTAAAACCAAAATTTACTCAACTTTGCTTTCTTCCTTCTATTTTTATTGATATTTTCGCCTCCTGCAGACGGTGCTGAACCGAGTTAATACCATAACAAACATAACCTACAAGGATGATCCTACTATTTTCGCTTGGGAACTGATGAATGAGCCGCGTTGCGAAAGTGATCCTTCCGGAAATAAGTTGCAGGTAGGTAAAAATTTACAGCTAACAGACCTGAAAATACTAAACCATGTTAAGTTTGGTCAAATTTGTAGGCTTGGATAGAGGACATGGCAGTTTATGTGAAAAGCATTGATCCGAAGCATTTGGTGGAGATCGGGCTTGAAGGTTTCTACGGTCCTTCAACCCCTAATAAAGTTCAATACAACCCGAATACTTATGCTCAACAAGTTGGGACTGACTTCATTCGCAATCATCAAGTTCTCGGGGTCGATTTTGCTTCTGTTCACATCTACCCAGATTCTTGGTAAGGACCTTGACCAGAAGCTCCCCCCTCCCCCTCCCCATCCCTACCCGAGACTCCCTAAGGTTTGAGGAAATTACAGAACAAAACCTTTCAGGTAAACAACAGGGCTGTTCTTGCAATTTCGTCAAACCTTAGGTAGTGTAGATGTAATTTACCATAAATAAAATAAGATGAAGTCTAACTAGAACCTGTGTATTTCTCTGAAGGATTTCCCAATCAATCACGGATGCACACATTGAGTTCACAAAATCATGGATGCAATCACACATCGATGATGCTGAGAACTATCTGGGGATGCCTGTCGTGTTTGCGGAGTTTGGGGTCTCAACAAAAGATACCGGCTACAATACAACTTACCGGGACACCCTCATAAGTACCGTGTACAATACCCTTTTGAACTCAACCAAGAAAGGGGGCGGTGGAGGTGGTTGCCTTTTGTGGCAGCTATTTCCCGAAGGCACGGATAATATGGATGATGGATATGCCATTGTTCTCTCCAAGAACCCTTCGACTTCGCATATCATATCTACTCAGTGCACCAGGTTGAAGACCTTCAATTCCTTGTGTTCTTGGAAGTGCAGATGGGGCTGCAAAGGAAAGCATGACGTGGAGAACTTGAACTATTATGACGAGCTTTGATGCAATCAAGAACAGAGCAAAAACAGGCTAGTAGGGCCAGTCGTACCGCTTCATGTCCTACAGATACATAACTTTATTAACAATGTACAAAAGTGCTTTTTATATTTTATATGAGTCAGCCCCCGAAATTAAAATGTCTGGCTTTATCACTCGATGCATGACTATGCAAATGTTTGTTTGATTTATCTTGTGATCGAACAAGTATACTAAGGAAATACTCAGTTAAGATCAGTGCCACTATACTCTCATGGCAAGCATTTATTCTGTTGACTGCAATATTATTGTTCATTCTACAAAGAAAATCAGATATAATGGACACTTGAGCATCAGTATCTATTACTTAGTCTGGGAAAAGATCGAACTGGAATCGAGTGGTTAACAGAGAATGTAAAAGATGAATGAAAAGTATATACTGTGCCAATTACATGCTTTTTACACAGAAAAAATGATCCAAAAAATATAATGGTTCTGATATGATCCTCACAACAGTGAGAACAACAATGAAGTTCTCAAGCCAAGTCCTTTGAGTAAAAATGAAGTTGAAGTGATAAAAATGTAAAGAATGTTAGTGTTATACTCACATGGTATATAATAACTCACTGTTTCATCAAACTGAATTTTGAGAGAACAGCAGCAGCTTGATCACCACCCAATAAGAAATAAGGATGCCTCAAAGCAGCCGCAGCTGATAATCGGCCTCGTCTCAAGAAACCTCTCTCGGAGATAAGTTTCGTGGCCAAATCCCAGCCTCTACCAGAGTCGAGATCAAGAACAGTGAGGTTTGGCCTAAGACGAGTTTTCTCTCTCCATCTGTTCAAATCATAACCAACAGCCTTCAGTTCTATGTTAAAGTTCTTCAGTCCTGCTGTAGACCTTAAGCTTGGTATTGCCATTTGTAGGAGTACTATTCCAGCAGAATACATGTCAAAAAGATCAGGGCTATTCAGCTGTGACAAGGACGAAAGAGTAATCCGCTTAGACAGTTAGACCAGTAAGTGCATATATTTCTGAAAAGATCAAAAGTTCCTTAACCATTATATGTTACTCATTAAATTAGCATATCGTTGCGCCTCTTACCAGCTAGTTACAAGAATCCTGTCAGAAACCATGTGAAAATTCACATTTTCACCAATAAAAGATGAGATTTCGGATTTAGAATTAAAGAAAGACAAGTTAACTGAAACACAAAAGAGGTGAAAGCATACCTGCCACAAGATAGGAGAAAGTAAGGCAGCGATTGGCTCCGGTGGTGGATTCGGAGTTTCCTCAGGCATTACATATAGTTCAGGGGGACAGTAGTCGGGGTCCAGCAAGCCACGATTGGGAACATAGTTTTTCCCTATGCGCAGGTCCGTGGCTGCTCCAAAGTCTATCAATTTGATTTGCCCCTTTTTCGTGACAACCAAGTTGGATGGTTTTACATCTCTGTGAACTATCCCGGTGTCATGGATTTTCTTGAGGGAAGTGATAATCTGGCGCATTATTTGTTTGATAATCAACGCATTGCGTTCAACAGATTCTAGCCCTTGTAAAACACGTCCGAACATGACCGATTCTAAATTCAAAGGAAAGTTTCGATCTTTCATGTAATCTCCAAGGTCTAAATCTCCCTGCATGATAGCAATGTAACAATAAAATTGTGATTTTTTTTTTCAATTAGCTAAGATGTATCGCAACATAATCATATGAACTCAACATATCCAGTGTATAAACAATGTAATGACCATTTCTTCTGATAATTGATTCCGAGTACCTCGTATTTCCAGACAAGCCATTTCTCACCCTTTGTAAATTGAGTATTTGTTTTATCTGCCACAAAACTGCCAAGAAACTCTGCACATGTCTCCGGGGCTGCTCTTGATAGCCTGTAATTGAACCACTCCTCAAAATCTCCACACTCCACAGCCCCTTGAACCCCAACTTTTACCTATCAATTACAGAAGACATTAACAACCAAAAGTTCTGGCTCCGTCTCCACACACACACCACACACACACACATACCTTCTTGAGGATGACTTTTTCTTTAAACCTTTCGTCAATCCGCTGAGATCTTCGACTCCCTTTTCTCTTAAAACTTTCATCAAGATTCACATTCTTGGGAACAATCACCCCAGCATAAACAACGCCAAAAGACCCTTCACCCAATCGATCACCCACCAAGAAATCGGTCGTCTTCAAACTCCTCCTCCCACTCAAAGTGTCGAAGCCCACTTGCAGGGGAGCCAAAATATACGCATCGACGGCCCCAACAAGAACACCAGGCCTCGCAGTCAAATAAACCCAAACAATACCACCAAAAACCAAAAGCCCCCATTTTTGAACCACTGGGAGCTCCCCAGTGACTCTCTGGAGCTGCTGGAGAGCCGGGTATTGGAACAGTGACTGTTCCAGATTAAGGGAAATGTTCAATATATTGTCGGATATGTCGTTCAAGAAAGCATTGCATTTGATGATATTCTTCTTGTGGTAGTTTGATAGGGGCCAAATTAGGCCTTGTGGTGTGTGTTTTGAATCTCTGGAAGTGGGGAATTTGATGGGCTTTGAATCTTGATGAAATGTAGTTGCAGTTGGGGATAGAATAGAAGCCATTGGAATGAAATTAGTGACTGATCTTTGGCGCGAGTATGTGTTTGTTTTTTTTTTTTTTATTTAGTGTGTCAGCAAAGGACGGATTTTTACCACGTGTCAATCCTAGGTTTATCCTTTTAGCTCTGGTATGTGGAGTGAAAAGAAACAACAAAGCACCACTATTTCTCTCTTTATTGTTTCATTCGCCAATACCCAGTCGATTGGGTGGTGCAGACAAGTCGAGCCAGCTCACAAAGTTCAGCTTGATTCGACTGATTGGCACTCGTACCCTCGATTCTCCGTTTGGACTTGCATCCTTCGACTGATACAAATTTTAAATTAATATTTCGTGAATTTATTATTTTTATCCTTCAAAATAAAATAAAAGAGACCGCGATAGAGGAAGATGATGACAAAATGCTCCTAGAGGAGCACGAACGAACAAAATAAATATTCCAAGGTTGTCGATGATCCTTCAATAGTTTACGGTACAGGCAATCAGTACGATAATCAAATATAACCATCTTCATAGTTTTAATAGAAGGCTGTCGAATAGTAATAAACAGCACCACAATTCTATGCATCGAAGCCACTCTGGCACAAGGGACTGTTTCTTTTGAGAAACGAAGACACGGGCCTCACGTAGGTGAAACCGACGAATAGGTTACCGTCAACTTTAGGACTGGAAGCTGGAGAATCCGACAATGGCATCTCCGTGAACTGCTTATCGAAGTTGGCAATACAGTGGTTTCCATCGACTTCCGGGCGAAAACTCGGTACAATTGCCCTAGCCTCCAATCTTTTCCAGTTGATTGACTTGAACCATTTGTGGCTCTTTATTTCATCACTTCCCTTTGGCCCGCTGCCAAGCCGCTTAACCGGTTCCTTTTGCAGTAGCTACATTGTTCAGAAAAAAAGAGCGTCAATTTTTAGATATAAGACACGATAACGAAAACATCAAGCATAAAGGATGAACTCCTCTTTGAATTGTAAAATCAACAGTAAGTTTTCTGATGATATGTTTTGATTAAAGATAAGGATACGAGAGACTACCCCTTTCAATAGAGCATGTGCTTCACTGGACAGAAACGCCGGCAGCTTAATTTTATCCTTGATTATCTTTTGCTGAATTTTATCCCTATTTCCACCAACAAATGGAGGCTACCACAAGAAGGAGCAAATAATTAAGTCAAGGAAACTGAACTGTGTTGAATGACATGATTAATTGTCAAAATAATATATTTCCAGCATAATGGCATCCACAACGGTAAGTTTTCCGGAATTGATTTCCAAATTTGGTACTTTCAAGGGGTGTATAGGATGCCATAAGGCATAACAGATGGGAATAGCAACATAACCACAATCACACATCAGGCAAAAAAAAAAGGCAAATAAAGCTCCTTGTCAGGTGAGTCAACCTGTAACAGAAAAACTGTGAAGCCTAGTAGTAAAATTTACCAGTTTAAGCAGAAAAACTCAACAACATATAGAGGAGGCATAAAAGTAAGTATCAATATCGAACTTAGAAAGTTAATCTTACCTTCCCTGTAAGCATCTCAAACAGGAAGATTCCAACACTCCACCAATCAGCAGCCATATCGTGGCCCTTCCCAAGAATAATTTCTGGCGACATATATTCAACGGTTCCACACATGGAGTTTGATCTTGCATTCTCTTCCAATTCTTTTGCCAATCCAAAGTCAGTGAGCATGGCCTAAAAATATCTTGAGAAACTCAATATTGAAAACGATATACAGATACAGCATAAATTCACAAAAGCTGCCACGCAGATATGTGTTCGAGAATACACACATCAGATGCATAGAGAACATACATGGCCATCTGCATCCAGTAAGATATTCTCAGGTTTGAGATCCCTGTGCATTACACCATTTGCATGAAGGTGTGACACTGCCGAAACAATTTCTGCTGTGTAGATACGTGCAAGATCCTCCCTACAATAAAACATATTCAGCAACTAAAATCACCAACAATCAAAAAAAGTATTCAAAGCACAGTCAAATGAAATACCTGAAAAGTCCATGATGATAAAGCTGAAAGAACAGGTGTCCACCATTAATAAAGTCGAGCACAAGGTAAAGCCTATATTTTGTCTGCACATCAGAAAAGAAGCAAAGTTGCATACATCAACTGAAGCTCCACATGAAGCACAAACCAGAATGTCTAAGGTAGTTTTTAAAGAAAGCAATGAGAAATCTTTTTTATTCTCTCAGCTCTTTCCCTCCCTCTCACTAGTCATGGAAGACACATGAATAGGGGTGAAACAAAGGAAAAAAGGAATTGGACTAATTTAAAGGATGTAGATTGTATTCTTAAAAGTCACCTGGAAAGAATATCTCAGACGGACAATAAAGGGATGATCAATCTTTGTCAAGATATCCCGTTCTGCTTTCATGTATTCAGCATGGTTTTTCTCCATGATCTTATCCTTCCTCATGACCTTCATAGCATATATCTCACATGTGCCCCTCTTTCTCACTTGATATACTTTTCCGAATGCACCCTGTCCAACAACTTTCAAAACCTCAAAATCCTCAAGGCCCAAAGCTTGGATCTTTGTCAAATTATGACAGGCCTCAGCAACAGGATCATCAGCAGATAAGTCCTGATCCTTTATGCTCACATTGATTACACCATTTACCAGCTCCAGATCCTCATTCTCGTGTATGGTTAGCTCACTGAGTTTCAGAGATTGATTCACACAGACAGAAGGACCCACCAGAGAATGGGATCGGTTGTAAATGACCTCAGGATCATCATACACAAGTTCTTTTACATCTTCACCATTTCCATTGCTGACTTCATTTGAGGGTTGAATAGTTGGAGGGCCAAACACATCAGAAAAGTCTAATTCAACCTGCTCAGAAGAAACATCATCAGGATGATTCGCAGGTAAGAAAAAGCAGGCGGTAGACAGGCTTGCACGTGCGATCTTTTTTGGGAGAAGATAGCTGAGAAGAAACCATGTCAGGCAAATTCTAATTGGGGATGCAGATGGCCAATTATCAATCACCACTACAAACGAACCTCTTCCAAGTTGCAAAACAACGAAGAGATCACCTTAATCAAAGAAATATCTCTCTGCAAGATTGGAGTCTTTAAGTAACTGAAGAGTAAACAAAGGAGAATCCAGAAAAGGAAGTTGTCTTTGTTTCCCAATTTGCAGGAAACTTTAGATGCCACTGCAGTTCTAGAATTCATGAAGATCTGGTCGTCAAATCTGAAACCGAATTAGTACAACACATCATTAGAAATTGTTGCATATAGAATTTAACACTAACTAAATTTCAAACAATAAAAGATACAGTCTTTCAGAATCTGGAAGAACATACGATAAACCTGATTTTGTCAGCAAATTAAAGTTCAAAATGGCACGAGATCTAACAAACAAAACAGCTAATAGAGGCAACAATATTATTGCCTGTGACATCTCCAAACTTCCTGAGTCAATTTTCGAGTGATTAGTAAACAATGTAATGTCCAATGTATAAAAGCAAATACTAAACATTTTAGATGGAAAAGAAAAAAACAACACACGCACACACACACACACACACACACACACATATATATATATATCTTTGACTTCAATAATTTATCCGGAAAAAATAAATTTGCAGCCCATCTTCTGATCTGTTTAATTTCGATTTCTGTCTTGCCTGGAAGGAAGAACATCCACTGAAGTATTTGTTTCTCTCAACACATATGATAGTAGAAGAACAACACAAAGTAAAATTGGGATCTTCACAAAGAAGTCTCAATCAGAATTACATAATTTGCCCTCAAAATCACTATAAGCAACCACATCAAGATGCAATTAACACATGCACTACAACACATTGAGAGTTCTTCAATTTTGAGTTTCTGACTCCCAAACAAAACAAAAAAAAAAAAAAAGAATTGTGAGATCCGAGAGTGGAATTCAGATTCAAAATCCAAAATTCGCGCTCCAGATTTTTTTTTTCAAAAACTCAACAAACCAGCAAATTAACTCGAGATTCACCAACATTCCACGAAATTCTGAAAAGCAGGACAAATCGAAATAGAGCAAAAATTCAGTGTACCTGGGGAGAGCTGCGGAGAAGACGAAGTAGGGGAGCTTTCCGGAGATCGTCGGGAAAATAGGGACGGTAAAAAGCGTGGCGTGGGCGGTTATATACCCATTCGAATAAATCGCATTTCACGGAATTATTAAAGATAACATATAACGTTTACCGAGGCCACGTGACCAGCGATGAGTGGTTGAGCGGGGTTGCGGATAGGGACGGCTGTGATTAATTGGAGAATATGCTTTTGTTTTTCTTTTTTTTTTTTGGGTAAATAGAGAATATGCTTTTATTTAGTCTACCGAGATACCGCTCTTAATTATTGTGGTAGGCGCGCGATGCATCTTCGTCGATTCTCAGCCTATACATACAATTTTAATTTTTTAATAATGTGAATTTTGGGGGGACCATGATACATATTAAGTACTAAATTCAAAAGCATTTTAAATTGTATATTCAACGTTACATTTATGGAATTTGATTTCATAACATAGTGAAAATAGATGACAATCAAATTGAATTCAAATTGTAAATTATTCCAGAGACAGAGACAGATTTTAAGGGTATTTTTGCTCGCATATTTAACTTTGTTTATTGAAGGAGTCAAAATTATTCTAGTTCCCAAACTTTGTCCACCATGTTAATTGATATATAATTTTTTCTGAAAATTTCAAATCGATGCCCAATTAATAAAATATTTTAAGTATGTTTCGAAAACTTGTTTGGAGGCTTATAAATATCCTCGCAAGTATTGACATTATTATTTTTAGTGAAATTTGTCTGTGCAACTTAAATATCAATTGTTATCATAAACCATTTGCTAATTATATACTAATTTCCCAATATGATAAATTGCTAATATGCTAGAAGATTTCTAGCAATGAGTTAATTATTCAGCGTTAGTTTTGTTTGTATGCATATCCGAGTAGTGTAAAATTAAGCGCTAATTCAAGTAACCTAAATAAATTTTCTCTCTTAATACTTCAGATGAGGTATTTATGTATTTAACTCGCATTTGTCATAGATATTTAATGATTTTTTTTTAGTTGGGTATTCATTTGACAATTTTTGCTAAACAAGTTATTTCTCCAATTTTATTTAACAAATTGACATTAAAAGGTGAAATTTGGGTACCCAAATGATTTTTACTATTTAGTTAGGGCTAAGTGCTATGTTTGATGATTTAAGGGGAATGAATGATAAACTTTTGTAAGAGTTTAAGGGTGTAAATGATAAATGTTATAGTTGAGGGGGCAAAAGTGTATTTTCGTAAAATTGGAATCCGACCATCCAAATATCGAACAACCCGTACACTGTCTTCTCTGACTGCAAGACTCCGAATTGAGAACCTCATCTCTCTCGCTCTCTCTTCCTTAATTCAATCCGAATTCCGCCATGTGTGATTGCGTTCCCTCCATCAATTTCCCTCCTCAATATTCATCAAAAACACATAAATCAGGGTTCTCCACTTGTTTCATATTACACAAATACACGAAATTCAGCGTGCTTGACCTGTAAGAAGAGTTCAATTTGTGTAAAGTCTACTCGAGACCGGGATGTTATTCAATTCCCTTCAGATGAACATGGGTTTCAAGACCCTGATTTTGGGTTAATGGGTAAGGAAATTAGTGAGTTCCAATTGAGCAGAGATCAAAAGGGGAAGAAAAATGAAGAGGAAATGGAGGAACTATTTGCAAAAGGTAGAATTGATGAAGAAGCAGAAGAAGATTTGAGCCTTGGCGATTTTCTCAAGTTTAGGAATCAAAATAAAGATGATAAATTAGTTGAAGAGGACAATACTGCGAAACCCCTAGAGCTTGATTCCAATTTGGAGGAATTAGAGAGGCACCATTTGCGAGGCGAAGTTGAGGTGGCGAAGAACAGGAGGCAAATGATGAGGAGATCAAGTCTCATGGCGAAGCAAGTTATCAGCACTAGCTCTGCTCTGAGTTTGGGTTTTGCTTCTCAGCTCTGGATCGACACAAGCTCCGTGAGTCACAATTTCTCATTAGCTTCGAATAGTACTTGTATCGTGCTGCTTTATTTATTTTCCAATGAATATGAACTTTATTAATTTCTACGGTTAACGAATGTTTATGGCAAATTTTCATTCTTTTAAATGCTTTTTTTTTCCATTTATGCACAGTGGGTTGTGATAATTGTGGAGGTGAGGCCAAAATTACTTTCAGGCGACTTCGAAAGGTTTCTTTTGAAGGACATCACACAGGTACATACGTTATATAGAATCTGGGCTTTGATCTTTTGTTTCTTGCTTATCTGCTTTTGCTGATTGCAAGTGATCTTGTAATCATAAGATATTGGCCTATGTGCCATACTTCTTCTTTATGAACGTTGTAACAATTTTCTGATGATTAGTCTTAAAATTCCATTGATTTCTTGATAGGTTTCAACTTTTGTTTTTCGTTGGTGAGGCAGCAACTGATAGTTATTTGACTTTGTACTTCTAACATGTTTGTGACAGGTGGGTGATGTTATACTTATTGAAGACAAGAATGTGATAGAAGATGATCTTAAATTGGTTGGACTGGAGACATTGGTATGTGCTGTCCAGTCTAGAGTGATATGGACGCTCTTTGCTCTATTTTTACTGAAACTATTTACAGCACCTTTGAAAATTTATGGATCTTGTACAATTTCTTATTGGATTAGTCATGCAGTATTGAACTCCATAAATTTTTGCCCGGTTGCTGTCTTGGATGATGATTTTGAAGCATAATAGTTGAAAGTCTTCGGGAAAATAATGAGCCGATATAGAAAGTTTGTTGCCAATAATGTAAGCCGTGAGTCTTTGTGTCCATGAATTAATCCTGCTAAATTGGTTTACAAACTTGGGCTTTTACAGCAAACTCATCATGCTTTTCATAACGACATCATGAAACTGGAATCTTGTTTGATGTTCTCTGTCGGGTAATGCATAATACGTGTCACCAGAGAGCTTTGAAGGAATGGGTTTCGCCATGTTTCTTCTTGGAGTAAATGTTTTGTTTTTTTGTTGATTGTATGGCCCTTATCTGCATCTTGTATCTTACTAATTTATCACTACCTCCTTGTAGTTTTATAGACAGGTCTATGTTTGTAAAGCGCTTTAATTTACTTTCTCCACGACCTTCACTAACAAATGCTCTTTTGCTAGGTAGGATACAATGTTGTGACACCAACTCGTCAAAGTGTTGGCAAGGTGCTTCAATTCGTTCTTCAGTGTTTGTCCTGATTTATACTGTCTTGTCTTGACTTGACATTATTCTGTTACTGTTTACTTTTAGGTGCGTGGCTACACCTTTAATATCAACTCAGGCAGCGTGGAATTACTTGAGCTTGATTCATTTGGGATTTCTGTCATCCCATCAAATTTGGTAGGTGAATGGTTCTTTACTCCTTTTTACCTTGCATCAGTGGTAACTTTTGTGCTGATCTGATTGCTTTCTCTTCGAATCCCTTCAAGCATACCAATTGTCATCGCCTATCATGACTTTGTTCCATTAATTTGCTGTTTTCATTCCAGGTAAGCACCTATGCTCTGCATGTGGAAGATGTGCTAGAAGTTTTATCAGACACCGTAGTAGTACGTGAAGCTGCTGTATCACGCATACAGAGGCTAACCAAGGTACGGTGACTGTAATATGCGGTTCTTAGTCACTAATTGGTCTCTATGTCTGCGGCTAGAAATCAATCACTCTTGGTTGTCACAAATAAAGTTCCTCTGTGACGATGACTATATGCGTTCATCTCACTTGGTGTCAATATCTTTCTGGCACTTCATACTTACCAACTGTTACTGGTAGGGGTTTTGGGACGGCCATAACACAGCCAACTCAATTGAAGAACCATTAGACACCAATGAAGGCCAGGATCATGCAGGTTACTCACAGAGACGACGCAAGAACTTGTCGAGACGAAAATCGAGGCTGAAGATGAGAAAAAGTTTGGATGATTGGGAGCTACCCATGGATTATTTTTGACATGAGATTTTTGCTATGCAGCACTGTGTCATAATATTGAATGTAGAAATCTTTGCATTCTATCCCCACCTTTGTTCTTTGTTCTTTGTTTTCGAAGTTTTTTTATACAAGTGACAAAAATATGCAGATCTCTAACCTGTGACCTTTGCATTATTAGCACGACGCTCTATCCAACTAATAGGCTTTGATGATAGCAGCCAACCTTGATATAAAATCATTATTTGGCTCCCTTTCATTTTTTTTTTTCCCTGGCCTTTTTCTTTTTGGAACAGGAGCTTTTGAAAGGAAATATTACATTTAAACACCCTGAGGTTTGGTCAAATTATAGTTAAACCCCCTAAAGTTTGGTTAAATTATAGCTAGACCCCCCCCTCCCTTAGGTATAGAAGATTACACATACCTTCTTTGAGGTTTGGGTCCAGCTAACAGGTAGCACATTCTGGTTACTAATACAACGTGATTTGCTTATGTTAGCAGAAAAATTATAGCAGAATTTCAATTTTACCATAAATGAATTGTGGGATCTTTTTCTTTTTTTTTTAACATTTCGACAAAAATAATAAAATCATTTCATTATCTTTTCTTTGGATGTTAGCTTGATCAAAATTTCAAATGAGGTATATGCAATTTTTTATACTTGAGAAGGTTTACTTGTAATTCAATCTAACCCCAGAGAACCTAATTGTAATTTCCCCGCTTCAAAATATGATAAAACCTGTTTATCATCAGACCCACTTTTCACCCAACGGGCAACACATAGACTTGTATTAGCAAACATACTTACACAATAATAATAACTACTCCTCTAAAGGTACAAAACTATAATTGGTCCCTCAAAAATTTTTAATATTACGAACCCTACCCTGCGAAATTCCAAAATTACAAATACCCCCTTAGTCAACCGATTTTTGGTAATTTTTTCATGAACTTTCAATTTTACCTTTAATTTTTAACTTAGGATAATTACATCTACTACCTTTTGAAGACTGAAAACTACAATTGATCCTCAAAAAATTTTAATATTGCAAAGACATACCATGAAGAATTTAAAAATTACCAATACCCCCACGAGCAGCTAATTTTGGGCTATTTTTTCATGAACTTTCAGTCTTATCCCTAATTTTTAACTTTGAAAAAATAAAAAAAAATAAACTGAAAAATAAATATTTGTAAAGACCAACGAAACCTACGGCAATTGAACTGTCACGATCTCAACTTTTCGATGGCACCCTAGTCAATACATCAAAATCCGTTTGACTGGGGATCAAAGAAAGTCAAATTTCATGTTTCTGGGGAAGCTTGTTGAAATCTAGCAAACTTCATAGTATCGTGGTTGGCCTACCGCTAACTTTCCATATCTACTAAAGTCAACTTATTTTGCTATCATTTAATTAACCTCATTATGTCCATGGTTTTTGTCTCCATCGATCTACCCATCGTCGTTGACCAACCGACCGACGCTTACACCAATGGACTCGCCTCACAATACTCGCTCCGAATCCTATATTTATTGTTGATGTTAGAGCCCTATTAAAAAACTCACCCCTTTCTTCCCCCAAAATTGCATATGACCCCCCTCCCCCCCCTTCCTCTTTTCTTTTCTCGTTTCTTCTCCCTTATGGCCACACTCCCGTTGACAATCGATTTTCTTACCACCACAAACCACACTTCTAGTGCCATCATAGCTACCTCCAAGCACCATTAATCTATTGCATGTGCAAGGTACATTGTGTGTTTTGAAAAGAAGATGTTATCCCTTTTTTGTATACTATAGATTTATTTATATATACGAAAATTTTAAATATTTAAGTATGTATATTTTAATCTAAGTATTTATATCTAGGGATAATTACATTTACTAACCCTTCAAAGATTGAAAACTACAATTGATCCTCTAAAATTTTTCAATATTATCAAGATATATCATGAGAAATTTTAAAATTACCAATAACACCCCTACAATTTAGCTATATTACAAAGGGCAAGCATAGAAAAAAATGTATGAAAATTAGAACAAGGATATACTTGGGTTTTCATTAAGAATTTTGCTGATGTCGGCTGTTTTTGACTGGTAACCGGCTGACCAGAGAGGTATTTATAATTTTAGAATTTATCAGGATATGAATTAATAATATTGAAAATTTTTGGAGGACCAACTGTAGTTTCGTATTTTTAAAAGGGATAATTACATCTACTACCCCTCGGAAGATTGGAAACTACAATTGGTCCCCCAAAAATTTTCAATATTACAACCACATTCCCTAAGGAATTTGAAAATTACCAAAACCCCCCTCGTCAGCCGGTTCCCGGTCATTTTTTAAAAAAGTTCCGGTTTTACCCCTGTTTTATTAATTATTAAAATTAAATTAAAAAAACCTAAAAAAATGTTAAGGAATAATTACATATACTACCCCTCAAAAGATTGAAAACTACAATTGGTCCCCCAAAAAATTTCAATATTACAACCACATTCCCTAAGGAATTTGAAAATTATCAAAACCCCCCCTCGTCAGCCAGGGGTTTAATTTGATATCTCACTTTCCTAAAGTAGATAAAATTTGTGCTAGCAAATACACGGCAAGTAAAATAAGATTCCATAACAAAAAAAAAAGTAAAATAATTAAGATTCAAAACTATAAGTTTATAAACAATGCCGCCATGCTCAATTTCACCACGTGCAAAGTTTGTTGGAATTGAGCTTCTTGGTGCAATGTTTGTGGGCATTGAACTTGTTGCTTATTGCTCAAATTGCCTATTTCGACCTTCCATGTCTTCATTCTCTTCTTCAATCGAGTAAGGAAGGCACCAATATGAGAACCCGTGTATTGAGCACCAATAAAATAATTGTTGGCATTTCTCGTCGTCTCTGCAATCTTGATAGTTGTTTTTCTACCACAATTTGATTGCTTGCAATTTTCTTTCCTATACTTTAAACCTAAAATACTAGAAGAACAACTAGAAGAAGCCATTTCACATATGTAGTAAAGATGTGGTGAAAAAATACAATTTAGCAACACATATATATATATAGAGAGAGAGGAGTGAGTAACAATCAAAATGAAGAAAGAGCAACGACTATTTTCAAATGCCAATGGCTAGTCTTTCTAAGTCCAGAAAATTTGAACCAAAAATTACAATTATCCCCCTTATTAAAATCAATATTACAAAACACACCCTATATATATAATTTAATTACAAAGGGTAAATTTGGATTTTCATTCATATTTTGGCTGACGTCATCCAAAAATGACCGGGAACCGGCTGATGAGGGGGGTTTTGGTAATTTTCAAATTCCTTAGGGAATGTGGTTGTAATATTGAAAAATTTTGGGGGACCAATTGTAGTTTTCAATCTTTCGAGGGGTAGTAGATGTAATTATCCCTTTTTAAAATGATAGTAAATGTAATTAACCCTAAAAATTAAAAAAAATATTAAAATCTTAGCCGTTAGTCCGCCAGATCCTTTCAAATTCAAATTCACTCCCACAGTCCCACTCATTAACACTACTTCTCTCTCCCCCCCATCCCTTACACAAAAACAAATAAAAAACGTAACAATACAATATCAACCAAAATGCTGGCAGCTCAATCTCCTATCTCCGGCCACCATCTGGTTCAAACTCCCAAAACCAGCCGCCGCCCTCTCCGGCCCAAGAATCTCTCAGCCACCACCGCCAATATCGTAAAACCACCACCGCCGCGGCGGCCGGAACTGGTTGAGATCTCACAGCTAGATCACTACTCCAACAAGGAGAACATCCCTCCGATCTACTCCACCCCAGTTAAAAGGAACCCTTTTCCCATCGACTCCTTCGACGCAACGCTAGCCGACGAGCTCAGCGCCATCCGGGAGAGGCTCGAGAGACTGAGGACGGACAAGGAGAAGACCGAGAAGATGCTGAGAGAGAGGGTCCTGATGCTGGATTTGCATACCAACGAGATACTTGACAGAGGGGAGGTGCAGAAACAGCTCGAGATCGAAGTCGATCGCCTCTATCGCCTCAAGGAAATCAAATTGGCCTGCATGGTATAACCCATTCTTGAATTTTTGAAGTAAAAATTGAAACTTTTTTGGTATGTGAGAGGTGTTGTCATTGATCTGGGTGACCAAAAAGTTTGAATTTTGATGTGTTTGCGACAGAGGATCTCCCCGATTCGATCGCTGAGAGATAAGGAGCAAGAGAAGAAGATGAAGCAAGAACAGCTCAAGGCAAGTTCTGTTTGTTGATTTCAACTTGATTTGATTACCAGGTTCATGTTGAACTATCTAAAGTTGCTGTTTTTTGTGTTTTGTTCTTTGTATCTTTAGGCCCTTATTAGGATTAAAGACAGGGATGAAGTAAAAGATGAAAGCCCATTGATGAGTCCTGATTCAGGAAGTGATTCCACAGAAATGAAGTGATTGATTTGTCATATTTGTTCACCATTTATGTTTTCTCTCTGGGGAAACGTCTCTCTCTCTCTCTCTCTCATCACATCAAGATGTATACGTTTGAGAAAGGGTTTCTTGTGTTTTTGTTTGTTTGTTTGTTTGTTTGTCCAGCTCACGTTTTGTTTCCTAATTTACTACTGTAGTCGCTAATGTAATTTGATTACTAGTGAATGAAGTGAAATTGCGAGGCCACCTCTCTCTCTCTCTACCCCACCCCCTCGGTGTACCACTTTTGAGTCAAATAATTCGATACTTATTTCTTTTTTATGAAATTTGGGTTAAAGATTTGTTATGGTAAACTCTAAGGTCCATTCGAGTATCATGTTTCGTTTAATTTTCTTTAATATTTTATAGTTCGAATTAATAATAAATCTGTAAATAAAATATAAAGTTGGAATAGAAGTATCTAAAACCCAAAAATAAGAGGCATTTTAATGAAGCAAAGCTGGTTCGGCAACAAGTAACATTGTAAAATTCTCTGTAGTCATCCATTTAAACAACTCAATTTGAATGAACCACCTAAATTTCATATTAGTTCATGTTTTTCATATTCCTACTTGGTGCTTAGGTCATGACAAATATATATATATATATATATATGGCTGGGTTTTTGCCTTTTTTTATAAAAACGATCAAATACATTTTAATTATTATATTAATGTTTTAAATTAAACAAATTTTTTTATAATATAATTTATAATCATTTTTAATTATAAGAAGCCAATCGCTAATTAATAAATACGAAGAAAAGAACCATAGTAAGAAAATGACCAAACATCTAACATTTCAGTACAATAAGTTGTCATTTTCATGAATTTATTACATATAGAAAATCCATTATATATGTTCTCAGCCTATAAACTTAACATTTATTTTTAAAAAAATATATATATCAATTTTAGTTTGATATAAATTTGAGGGGGGCCTCCCCTTTTTTCCATCCTTTTGGAGATCTAAGTTTTCGACAAAGATCAAATATGGTGTTGGCGATTGGTATGAGATAAAATCCCTATGATAGTTAATCTCCAAAGGTGATGATTTATGTAACTTGTGGAGTATGCGGTACGGCAACTAAATTGATGCATCACCTATTTTGTGAATGCACGACTACGGAGGGCTTTTGCAATGAGAATGCCTTCTCTTTCAGAACCAGCAATATTGCTCGAGATATTATGGAGATATTTGCGGATATTTTTCGGAAAGAGCTAGAGTTTTAAAGACAAATTGGTGCTAACTTGTTCATGAGGTTGTTGTAGGTTATAAATAAGGTTCGTATGGAAGACTCGCCTCTTGTATCTCTTTTTCATAAGATAGATTTGGACTTAATTTCTTCCTTTGTCCTTAGTTTTTTGGTACTATCGTGTTTAATCATATTAGGCGTAGTGCGAATAAAGTGATGCACTGTCTTGCTCATTTATCTGCTTATAATAAATTGTCGATAAATGTATGGGAGGACAATATACTCGACGCTATTGTCCAATATTTGTATTTGAATCAATTACAAGAATAATAAAATTATCGAGAATAATTATCCTATCACAAAACAATAAAAAGAATATAGGTATATGAAAGTTTTATTGAAATATTAAAAAAGCGTCACGGATTTCAAAATTGGAAGTTGGACCACCTAGGAGACGGACTTGTGCTATTCCTTACCCAATCTATCCGTAGGGTGAATGGTAAATGATAATGGTCTCTTTTCACTGACATAGCTTCTCTCTTTTTCCCTTACACGTCCCAAACAATGAGATTATATGAGACTGATATCAGATTATGGCCTTACTTAACACTCCAACTCCAATCAGCCCACCCCACTTTTGTGAAATCAAACCACACCCCCTTTCTCTCTCATGTCTACTCACAAACATTGTCAAACACGCAATGTTGTTTTTTTTAAATCTTAGTCTATCGATTTTGATATATTGACAAATTAATTTGAATCAGGTGTTACATAAGTTATTTGAGGGCGATTCTTTCAATTCAGTTGATCCATTCATTCGAATCGGATACTACAGAGGCCTATATAGGGACGATTCTCCCAACTCAATTGCTTCATTTCTCATGTCCACTAAAAAACACACAATATTAATATATTTTTTAATATTAATCACCCGATTCTGATTTACTGACAGATTAATTCGAATCGGATATTATATATGCCCATTATGTGGTCAACTCTTTCAATTCAATTACTCTATTCAATCGGATCGGATACCATGAAGGTCTATTACGAGAGCGACTCTTCCAACTCAATTAGTTCATTTATAATGCCAATTTTTGAACTTTGAACATTATTTAAAAAATCTAACATCTTATTTGCTAGATCAACTGATAGTTAGTATTCGTAATAGTTAATTTGTAGACATTATTATTTACTGCAATATCACATTTAGGGTCAATATCATAACCCTCTACTAATTAAGGTTTTCCTTTTCTAATTTGAGAACTTTCTGGATTACTTTTCAATTAATGAAAACGTGGCCATAATAATGTTATGTTTTATATACAATGAACTTGTTGAGATTATGGGTCCGATTCTGGAAAAATCACACCCACAAAATTTGTTACTCCTAAATAATGTTCATCCCAAGGGTAGAACAGTCATGTCACGAGGTGGTTGGGGTAAAATTAAATAAAAGAGACAGAATCATAATAATGGTGGTGGCGGTGTGTGTGTGTGTGTGTCTTTGGGGGTAAAAATTTTGAAAGGGGGAAAAAAGTAAAACAAATTGAAGAGAGGAAAACAAATACTAATAAGAAAAAAAGGAAAAAGCCAATAATCGTGCATTTCCACTCGTCTCTCTCTGCCTCTCTCTCCCTCTCTCCCTCTCTCTTTGTTTTCTGTCTCCTTCTTTCTTTGCTTTGCCCCTTCGATCTCGATCTCAATCGCGAATCTCTGTCAATATCAATTCATATTTAAAAAATATAAACATTATTTTTCGCTAATTTTCTATATTTTTTTTTGTTTTTGTTTTGATTCAATCCGACGTTTGTTCGAGGTGATGAATCTGTTTTTTGTTGCGACATGGGAGATAGAAAAAAGCTGATCAGGGTTCAGAACACAGGCTGGGGCTGGGAAGAAGCCGAAAAACGAAGTAAGGGATCGTGGATCTGAAAATCTGACAATTTTCGAACGCCATCATTTCGTAGTCAGTGCATTCATTCATTCATTTCCATCACTTCACGTTTTCCCAGACCTTAAATAAACGGACCATCTGTTTACGCGCACACACTCTCTTTCTCGTGGTCCAATTTCTCTACAGGTCAGGCGTCAGGCTTCTCTTTTATGTTACTGTTCATTTCATATGATATGCTAGCATTTATTTGCATTGCTGTGGAACGCACTGGCAATGATTTCCTGATTCAATTTTGGTTTTTGTATTTTCTTGTGGCCCCATTTCCTTTGGTTTATATTTGTATTCTATCTGAATTTGCAGTCCTGGCATTTTCTTGAAGGCTTTGGGGGGTTGCTCATTTGCGCCGGAGCTAGGACGCATTTGTAGGCATTTTCGTTTGTATGTGATCTATGATAGTTTTCTGAATCTTTTGGATCTGTCTTCTCTTATATCTGTCAAGGACCAAGGTACAGGTACCGTCTTTTTAACACATTTATCTGCTAGGGTTTCCTGGAATTTTTAGGAATATAAATTAGTTTGAGAGAGGGCTCTTGGGCCTTATTGAGTTTGAGGTGGAATTAACAAGTTTTTCAATTGAAAGGAGACATATCACAATGGTTCGAAGTTAATGCATTTAGTTGGCCTCCCCATTGTGTATATTGTTGGTGTTGGTGGGGAAATCTTCTCCTGAAATCTTATATTTCGGGGGCGAGTAGGTGGATAGAGATACACTCTGGGGAGTCAATTTTCTGGTTGGGTTTTGTAGGGTTTTTACCAATTGTTCTGTTACGGGATAGTTATGTTATTCTCCAATGTGTTTTGTGCGTTGCTCGATTCTTTATGTCTTCCGGCAAGCCATTGTTGTCTCCATCTGAACCTTTGTCTGCTCCAAACCCTCAGCCCCATCACCATCTCAGTCGGTCATCCTTGACAATCAGCTCATTGGGATGTCTGCGGCCTTCTGTATCAAGCTCTTCATCAGTTGCTGATGAGCCACAAGATAATGGTTTGCTTGAACTGACGGAGGAGTTCGAGGAAGATTCTGCCCCAGTTGAAGGTACACCTGTCTCGAGGAATTCATTAGAACATCCTTCTTTCCGCCCTGCAGGAAAGCAATTTCTGTCTCAACAGCTCCACAAGGGATCCCCCCCAGGCGAGCGGAAACGCCTTGTGTCATGGGGTGGTGTACTGGATTTACAGAATAACGTGAAAGCCCTTGAAGTTTCTGGGGCTTCGTTACGTGCGGTTTCTTCTCACTCCGAGGACCTGAACAGACCTCAGACACCCCCTCGGAGGTCTCAGAGGTTCCTTGAGATAAGCATGCAGCTAGAAGAGAATATAGCACATCATGATAGCCCCAGGTTGATCCATATTAATGATCCGATGAAGACTAATGATAATTTTCGCTTCTCGGGGAATGAGATCCGGACAAGCAAATATACATTGCTTAATTTTTTGCCAAAAAATCTGTTTATGCAGTTCCACAGGGTTGCTTATGTGTATTTTTTAGTCATTGCCGTTTTGAATCAGCTTCCCCCTCTTGCAGTCTTTGGGAGAACAGTTTCCCTTTTCCCTCTTCTTTTCGTGCTTACAGTCACAGCTGTAAAAGATGGTTATGAGGATTGGCGAAGACACAGGTCTGATAGGAATGAGAATAATCGGGAGGCACTAGTGCTACAATCAGATGAATTCCATCTCAAAAGGTGGAAAAATATTCAGGCTGGAGAGATAGTGAAGATCAGTTCTGATGAGACCATTCCGTCTGACATTGTGTTACTAGGAACAAGTGATCCTAGTGGAATTGCCTACATACAGACAATGAATTTGGATGGGGAGTCAAACTTGAAAACAAGGTATGCTCGACAAGAAACAAATAAATTGGTAATTGATGGGACAGCAATATCCGGGATTATCAAGTGTGAGCCGCCAAACAGGAATATCTATGAATTCACGGCCAACATGGAGCTGAGAGGGCAGCGTTTTCCTCTCAGCCAATCAAATATCATTTTGCGTGGCTGTCAGCTTAAGAATACGGAATGGGCAATTGGCGTTGTGGTTTATGCTGGACAGGAAACGAAAGCTATGTTGAACAGTGCAATTGTCCCTTCTAAAAGAAGCAGATTGGAAACCTACATGAACAGGGAGACTCTCTGCTTGTCAGTTTTCCTTCTGATCATGTGCATAGTTGTAGCATTGGGGATGGGTTTGTGGTTAAAGCGCCATGAGAGGCATCTTGATTCACTGCCTTACTTCCGTAAAGTTTATTTCCAGAAGGGGAAAGAAGGGAAGGAGTACAACTTTTATGGGATTCCTACGGAGACCTTGGTCGCGTTCTTGAGTTCTGTCATAGTTTTCCAGATAATGATTCCGATATCACTGTACATCACGATGGAGCTGGTACGGCTAGGGCAATCATATTTCATGATTGGTGACCTGCATATGTATGACAAGTCCAGCAATTCCAGGTTTCAATGCAGGTCCTTGAATATTAATGAGGACTTGGGACAAATACGATACGTCTTCTCGGATAAAACAGGCACTCTAACAGAAAACAAGATGGAATTCAGAAAGGCAAGTATCTGGGGAAAGAATTATGATAAAGTTCACTCTGTGGCTGGTTCATCACACGACACATACGCTGGAGGTATGACTGAGAAATCCTGCATTACTTTGGATGGTAACATAAATTTGAGATAATTCTTTTCTCTGTTTTACTATTTTCTTCAGACTTTTGATTTTATTTTGCACCTTAAAAGTACATTGACAGTATCATTCTTAAGAACAAATGCATTGCTAGAGTTCGAAATCAGGTTTTAATGTTTCAACTTGCATTCAATTAGTATGCCCCTAGCAAATGGGTTGTTATCATGCAGTTATATTCCATATTTCCATATTTCTTTTTGGCAGTGTGTATGTGTATGCTGAGTTGTATGTATCTGGTGGGCAAAATTACAGGTGGCTGATGAAGTTCTCTTTATGTCTGTTATTTATATGCATCGAACAAGATGCTTATTAGTACAACAGAATAAAAAACATGCACCTCTTTGACCTTTTCCTCTATCCAATATTTGTAGTCAAAATCTATCCGTCATTTCCTTCATATTTTGGATCTAAGTGACTGGGGAATTGCTTTATTCGCTTCGGTCTGACTATGGTCAAATCATATATTTATATGCGGTGTTTATCTTGTATGGTTTATTTCCACTGCTTATTGTAGTAATGTTGAAAGCATTGCTGAGATCCCTAGTTATACTTTTCTGCTGTTGTATCATTGCTCCTCAGTATGTTTTTGAACTTATGAGGACCTGTGCAGGGGAAAATGCTGTGGTGGGTAGAAGAAAATGGGAACTTAAATCTGAAGTCACCCCTGATCCTGAACTCATGACATTATTGTATAAAGATCTAGATGGAGAAGAAAGGATCGCTGCACATAACTTTTTTCTAACCCTGGCAGCTTGTAATACTGTGATTCCTATTCTTACTGAGAGTCCTTCAAGTGGCTCTGACAGTTCAGTTGGTGATAGTCATGTATCTATAAGTTATCAAGGTGAATCTCCAGACGAACAGGCACTCGTTACTGCAGCTTCTGCTTATGGTTATACGCTTTTTGAGCGAACATCCGGGCATATTGTGATTGATGCCAATGGTGAGAAATTAAGGTAGAAAACTGGCTTTTTTCGCTAAAATTAAGTTGTGTTCTCCGGTATTGTTTTTCATCTCCATTCAGCTTTTTCTTTTTTCCTTCCTGGAAAAGTGAGGAATTATATAGTGCATGATTAATTTTATTTTTTATGAATCACTGGCATCTATAGTTTTTCTTGGTTATGAAATTAAGCTAGCTGTTGATGTTAGTGCAATTTGGTTCTTCAATGCTGGATTAAAGTTTTCACCTGTATACTGTAGGTTGGATGTTTTGGGTCTGCATGAGTTTGATAGTGTGCGTAAAAGAATGTCTGTGGTCATCAGATTTCCTAATAATACTGTAAAGGTATTGGTGAAGGGGGCTGATACGACAATGTTCAGCACTTTAAAGGAAGATGACCGCGACAATGATCGTATAAGGCAGGCAACACAGAGTCATTTGAACGAGTATTCATCTGAAGGTCTGCGCACTCTTGTTGTTGCTGCAAGGGACCTTGCTGGTGAAGAACTTGCAGAGTGGCAAGGGATGTATGAAGATGCAAGCACATCTTTGACTGACAGATCTGCCAAAATGCGTGAAACAGCAGCTCTTATTGAAAGCAACTTAACCCTTCTCGGTGCCACAGCCATTGAGGACAAGTTACAAGAGGGCGTACCAGAAGCCATTGAGTCCCTTCGCCAAGCTGGAATAAAGGTGTGGGTTCTCACTGGAGATAAGCAGGAGACAGCAATATCTATCGCTGTTTCTTGCAGACTCTTGACCGCAGATATGCACCAGATCGTCATCAATGGAAATTCAGAAAACGAATGCAGAAAACTTTTATGTGATGCTAAGGCAAAATACCATGTGAGTTCTGCACACACTGGTGATCAGAGCACGGAATGCAAGAGGAATGCTGAATTTGGTTATCTGGAAATCCCTTCTCAAACAAAGTCATCCAATGTACCTCAGCAGTGTGGTGGTGAGGAAGATGGAACTACTGATGGGCCGTTAGCACTTATAATTGATGGGACTAGTCTGGTTTACATATTAGAGAAAGATTTGGAGAGTGAGGCAAGTATCAGTTTTGTTTTGTTTTGTTTTATTTTTGTTGTTTCTTTTTGTGTTTTGAATGCTATTATTTTATTTTATTTTTGTTGTTTCTTTCATTGGTTTTGCTTCCAAGACATTCAAATCTATTAATTGCTGAATTTCATGATCTGAGTGTGGTAGCTCATATAGCGGCCATAATGATGCTGACCAAATTTCTTACAGTTTAATTTCATCATTTTTCATCAGCTGTTCGACCTTGCAACTTCATGTAGGGTCGTGCTCTGCTGTAGGGTTGCACCCTTGCAGAAGGCTGGGATTGTTGACCTGATCAGAGGCCGCACCGATGATATGACACTAGCCATAGGTGATGGTGAGTTATCTTTGATTTTATGTAGCATTATTAATATCATTATATAACTTTTTGCATTAGCCGTTCAGTTAGCCTTATCAATCTGACTTTGTAGATATCTTCTGATGTGACTTGTACAAGGGATATGTTTTCTGGCTGAACTCTTTGTGCAGTGTTACATTGTCTGTAAGGTTATGTAAAAGTAACTTTTCTGCTTCTGATTGATAATGCTTCTTCAGGGGCTAATGATGTTTCGATGATCCAAATGGCGGATGTTGGTGTTGGGATATGTGGTCAAGAAGGCCGCCAGGCAGTGATGGCAGCAGATTTTGCCATGGGGCAATTCAGATTTTTGAAAAGATTGCTCTTAGTGCATGGACACTGGAATTATCTGCGTATTGGTTATCTGGTCCTCTATAACTTCTACCGTAACGCTGTCTTTGTAATGATGCTTTTCTGGTATGAACTAGCTGATGATAGTCTTTCCTTTCTCATCACAAACTGTTGACCCCTATCTGCTGTACATTTTTTGCCGAAATTTTACACGCACAGAAGAACTGTTTATTGAATTTTGATTTATTCATTAAATTTTGCAGGTACCTATTGTATACAGCCTTTTCTACTACTTCTGCACTGACAGAATGGAGTAGTGTTTTTTATTCTCTTTTATATACTTCACTGCCTACTATTGTTGTCGGTATCCTTGATAAGGACTTAAGTCCCAAAACGTTACTCAAATATCCACAGCTTTATGAGGCAGGCTATCGGCAAGAGGGTTATAATTTGACCCTCTACTGGCTTACAATGCTCGACACTTTATGGCAGAGCCTTGTTCTCTTCTATGTACCCTTGTTCATCTACAGCGAGAGCACTATTGACATATGGAGTATCGGCAGCTTGTGGACAATAACGGTTGTAATCGTAGTCAATGTGCACTTGGCAATGGATATTCAGCGCTGGGTATTTTTGACTCACATTGCAGTATGGGGATCAATAATTGTGTCATACGGTTGCATGGTGGTGATTGATTCTGTGCCTGTTTTACCAAATTACGGGTCAGTTTATTTTAAAAGAGATGAGTTTGTTGAAAATGTCAATTATAGTACATCTATGTGATGCACCCTTGGTCCTCTTTGGTTGACAGTGTGACTTTTTTGTTGTTTTGCAGCACCATTTACAATCTGTGGAAATCACCAGCTTATTGGCTCTCCATTTTGCTTATAACGGTTATAGCATTGCTCCCCCGGTTTATGTTCAAAGTTTGCTACCAGATTTTCTGGCCTTCCGATATGCAAATTGCTAGAGAAGCTGAAATTTTGAGGAAAAGGCGCCGGTTTCCTGGGTCAAAGGCCGATCCAGTTTCAAGCTGATCTGCCTACTGTTTATAATTCCTACTAACCTTCATCTGGTGAGCCTCTCTCAGGTTTATTCAGACACGTCTTCCCAGTTGCATTCGGGCATCGAATTTAATTGGTAAGTCATTCTTTGTTCCCTCATTTTTGTTGTGAAAAACTCTTTCCGGTTTCACGTTGCTTAGTCAACATATGTCCACGACGGGACAATTTCAAAGCCCCAGCGGTTAACTTGTATTCTCTTCACCTGAAGCTTTTTAGTATTGTTTTTTAAATGCGTCAGATTTTCTGCACAAAGCTGATGAGGCTGGGATCTGAAATAAGTAAAAGCAGAACAAGCCAGAGACATTAAAATAACCTCTGCTGCTTAACTTATACAAACTCAAGAGGTGTTAATGGAGATTGAAGACCAGAGAATTGAGTTTGAGATAAGGAAAAAAAATCGAATTAAAGCCGGCAGAGGGCGCTTGCTATAATGATAATGGAGTTGTAACAGTGAAGGTAACTTTTTAACAGTGTGCCTGGTAGAATTAAGAGATGCGAAGCAAGGGAGAAGACATAGGACAGTGTATAGTAGTTTCTGTAGAGAATAGAGAGCCATCTTCATTCTACATATATATATATATATATATATATATATAATTGTCAGTAACTGAGTAAGTAATTTCACAGCTCGGCCTAAATCTGTTTTGATCATCTTACCATCAGCATGAGCATGAATAGAAAACTTTTAACAGAGTAAATAACTGTAATTTTTTCCCGTTACAAGTGAAAAAAACCTGATGACAAAAAGGGCAATAAACTGTTTTAAATGGCTTCATTTTGCTTTTATTTTGTTGAGCTTATTTAACACAATAATTATCAGTGAATTACTAAACTTTTGTTGGGGTTGGGGCCTTGGGGGTAGTAAAATTTTGGCCCCGTCGTACACGGTAGAGAATATAGAAAGGAACGTGCAAATGGCAATCCTAAGTGTTCAATGAATCTGATGTGCACAGAAGAAGACAAAACAGTACAAAATGAAATGAAATAATTTTGATTGTCCGGAAGTACACGTAGTGTGAACACTGCTGTTTTTCCACATGGATAATCAAAACTTCCAATGTTGTATGTTTCCTCTATCGTGTGTGAACACGTCTCCTCTCACACCCATCTCTCTCCTCTCACACCCATCTCTCTCTCTCTCTCTCTCTCTATATATATATATATATATATAGTTTATTTACTATGGAATCTTAGTATTTAAAATCCAGTGATGCATGCATGGGGGCGCGCAATCGAGATTATTTAGAAATTAATGATGAGGAGTGGGAATAGGAGTGCTAGCTGGCTCTCTGATTAAAATATTAATATTTGATCGCCCGGTTAAATACATAACTACTCAAGTAAGCACTTAATTAATCTTTACTTAAGTAGTCGATTGGCTAGTCAAACTTTTAGCCGATTGGTTAATCGATCGTGATGTGATAATCAATAGATAATGAAATTATGATCAAAGCACAAAAATCAATTGACTGAGGAGCAATAATAGTTCAAACTCGGGTGTTAAAATTATGTCTGTGTCGTACCAATTGTTAAATAATGTAATCCCTCCGTCTCATAATAATTATCATTTTAAATTTATGCACAAAAATTAAAAAAATAGATTAAAAGTATTAAATATAAATTATTTTAATTAAAATACCCTTTTAATAAATTAAGCTGTTAATTTTATTTCATCAGCTATTCCGCAACCTAAGGGTATATTAGGAAAAAAAAAAAATAAATTCTTTCTTGATATGTGAGAATGATATATATTATGGGACAAAAAAAAATTCCTAAAGCGATAACTATTATGAGACGGAGGGAGTATTGTTTATTGATATCGTTGTGGTAATTAACATCCCTATGATGATGATATAACTGATATATTTCAAAAATAGATACACACACACACACAATAATACAACTATATGTGTTAAATTTATAATGATGAGGGGAGAAATGGATATGCGCTTTTAATATTGATTCGACAACAAAAGTTAAACAGATTTTTTATTGGAATTGTGTGCCACAAACATTAGATATATAAGCAATTAGATGATATTGTAAAGCAACATAGGATAAAGAAAAAGTAGTTAAGGGGAGGATGTGACCATACCACAAATAAATATGTATGACTTTTTTGATTTGATCAACATCATACTTTAATCCTAACCAACTTGAGAATTTTCATAATAAAGTGATTAATGCTCTTCAACCCACAATTAATTTCACATATAAACGACAGAATCCGATCATTTTAATAAATCAACAATGAATTAATTAATCTTCATATTTCAACTTGATCGTTTTTGTGGCCTTTGTAGTTTCACCAAACTAAGCTTTGTTTTTTTGTTTTTTTTAATACAATTAACTCGAAAAACTCTATAGATGTCATCCGAAACGTTACATACGCACACTCAATCAAACGAAAAGGAGAAAGGACATGAGGATTCGAACTCATAATCTTATTGATGTCAGTTCGAACTCCCACCACTGAATTACAACCCTCAGTAGCAACTAAGCTTTGTTTTTTAGCCCAATGAAACTCACATCAAAAAACATCCATTATTTTTCATATGTAATTTTTTTTTATTTCATCCCACTAAAATTATAACATAACTATTCAATACAGTGTATATATATATATATATTTACGTACTCAATAGTCAAAATGTTTACGAGTCGTGGCCCACTTCCACAAATCATCCTATCAATGATCTTGAAATTTCAATCTAATCTAAATCGAGGTCATTATTGCCATTACACCTAGCTCACAAATTTATTCAGGACAAAATTATAAATATATCCCAATGTATTTTTGAAATATTTCAACTGTCACCCAACATGCAATCCCTACTCAAAACAACATAATTAAATCGAATTCACAAAAAAATGAAAAATAAAATAGAGACAATTGGGACTAAATTAAACAGTGCTTATGTGAACATGATTTATTAAGAACAAAATTAACATTTGTACAAGTGGGCACACGTGACGAAGTACCCCATGACCAAGCACGCACACGTCACCAATAATGAGCAACAAAAGCCATATCACGCGCTCCGGCAAACCGTGCGTACTACTCACCACAAAACCAGCTCAATCTACCGCGCGTGAAGAATCAATCGCGAAATGCGAGTATGGTTTGCGAGGTTTCTCTATCCCCATGAATTTCCTACAAGTTTCCTCGAATATTTGTGGCAATTTACTAAAATTTGAAATCAGGGCTACTCTTCTTAATTGTTATATCTATATACGTATATCTATCTATCTATCTATCTATCTATATATATATATGAAGGGTAAGGTTAACTAGAGTGGAAGCCACACAGTAAAAGTATTCTACTATGGCGTCTTCTTCTTGGGTTACAACTCCGAGTTTGCCCGATGATCGGAAACGGGTCATCGGCGAGTTGACTCGCGGCCGTGAAGTAACCAACCAGCTCCGCCACATGCTCCGTGAAACGGCGGCGGACGGTGGTGCATCGGCTTTGCCGGCTCAGGGCCTGGTGGGGAAAATCTTGGACTCGTTTACTCAGTCCATTTCTATGCTTTGTGCCGGTGAGTCCGACGAGGTTTCTCAAATTCCGGCGGCGGGGGCGAACTCTCCTGCTAGGAAATCGGAGGATTCCGGCGAGAGTTACAAGACTCCGGCGCCGAAAGATCGGAGGGGATGCTACAAGAGAAGGTATATATATAAGAATGACATGTTTTATTTATCCCTTGATTTTTGTGGTCCTCGTAGCAAACTAGTTCTTTTTCAATTTATTTTGGTAAGAATCTTTTGAATAGAATGAATGCAAAAAGTGTTGATTGTATGAACTATGAAGTGTAAATATATATATATATATATATTATAAACTTCTATTATGTATATTTTTAGAATTGTAAGTGTTTAAAAATGTAATTATTCGATGGTTTTGGGATCTCATCTTCATCTCAAAAAGAAGTGTATGTTAAATTACATATGCGTTTTTATCAAATTGATCTAACAATTTGTGCTTTTGGAATGCTACAATTTTGAATCGTGTAAGAAAAACTAGCTCGAGAAACATTTTGATATATGTTGTTATAATTCTTTTTTTCTTGAAAATATTTGTTTTTTTTCCGACAAAAAGTTTAATAAATTGCCCTCTTATTATTGCAGGAGAAGTTCGGAAACATATATAAAAGACACACCTACTTTGTTTGAGGACGGCCATGCATGGAGGAAATATGGACAAAAAGTTATCCTTAATGCCAAATATCCTAGGTAACACATATACAAACACAACTACTATTAAAATCAAACAATTTGTTAAAATAATCCTAGGGAGATTAAAGTTCAAATCTTTTGAGGTGTTCAATTAATACAGTATCAGAATCATGTCAAATTAGATGTCTTGTCGACAAATATTTCAGCTAAATTGTATTCGATCGAGCCAGTGTCAACAACATAACGAGTGATACTTATGCAGGAACTACTTCAGGTGCACCCACAAGTTTGACCAGAGTTGCCAAGCAACCAAACAAGTCCAAAAGATCCGAGATGATCCACCTCTCCATAGGACCACCTATCACGGCCGCCACACCTGCAAGAACTTACTACTCAAAGCCCACCACATCATCCTCGACGCCGCGCCGGCCACCGGAGATTCCAACTCCTCCATCATCTGGAGCTTCCAGGCCCGCGAACCCATCGGCGATGATACCACCGGTGTGATGATTGGTTCCAGCGCAGCGGCGATCAAACGAGAGATCAAGGAGGAGTGTAGGATCAAATCCTTGTCGCCATTGCCGCCTGTCCGATGATCATCATGAGGATCGTGATTGTTTCATACCTCGGTTTGATGATGATCATAATTTGGGTACTGGGACCGGGTTTTCGCCCGGGTCAGATCACGGGGACGTGATTTCGTCGGAGGCGTATTCTTGTAGTGCCAGCACTCATAGTACTATGGATGTGGATATGATGGTGGGCTCTGTTGATCTTGATGATTTTCTTGAATTTGATAGGCTAAGTTAGTTTTTTTTCCACTTTTTGTTGGTGTGTTGGGGGGTCTGTTTTAATTTGGGAGCTCCCTTTTTTCATGTAAAGAAAGAAGCAAAAAAAGAAAAAAAAAAATGTACTGGTAGTTGATGTTTTAGTCTGAAAATGTAACTTTAATTTAGGTAATTAATTACTGATGGTTAGGGTTGTTTCCCTTTCAGTGTATGCATAATTAGAAGTACATAGTAATTATATATTGACTTTTGTAATTACTATGAGATATAATTATCTTTACATTTGGGCTCAGAATCTTTACTATGAGATTGAATTTTTATAAAGCATATATTTTTATCGTTTTAGAGGTTCAATTTTGAACTACTTGGATAAAAGTTGTATAAAGTATAGTGTCCAATTGTTATGTGCACTATTCGTTGATATTTATTACGTTCATTCCAAAATTTAAATTCATAAGGAGAGTAAGTGTTCTTAGACACACACACACACACACACACACACACATATATATATATATATATATACATATAGATAGATAGACACACAGATCGACAGATGGGACAAATGAAATTGAATAATTGATTGAGAAAAATGTGAAAGGGTAAACGTGGCACTTCGTTGATTGTCGTGTTCATTTGGATTCATGTATATGTATCTATACCTAAATTTCCATATATAATTTAGCCAAAAGAAGATTATTGGCTATAGAAAAAGAACACAAAAGCTGGAAAGCTATTTTAAAAAAAAGGTCTTCTGGAAAAGAACTAAGAAAAGTACTTATAAGTGGATATAATAATTGAGCATTCCTTTTAAATTTCTTCTTTAAACGATCATAAAAGATGAGTTTTGCTCTACTTTATAACAGTGCTTGTATCTATCATATCATTATTGTTTCACTTTGGAAAAGTAAAAATTGTAATTAAAATCGGATCTTCTAAATTAATTTCATCTGAATTTTTAATTAGTTTTTTTCAATTTAAATTTTAATTTCATATATTGAAAAAATAAAATAAAATTTTTGCCTGAATCACCGAAATTTCAATATATACAATTAAATCAAATTTAAACATCTCATGCTGTTCAACAAAATTTTAGAAGTTCACCCTCCTAACTCAACTTGACTGCAGATAGTAAAATTATTCATTGTTTGTTATAATATTGTACAAATAAAAAAAAAAGGGATAATTACATCTAGTACCCCTCTAAAGTATCGAAATTACAACTGGTCCCCCAACAATTTCAATATTACAAAGAGTTGCCTCAATAAAATTTATAATTACAAATACCCTCCTATTTGCCGGTTATCCGGTCAACTTTTTCTAAACTTCCGCTATCATAATTACAAATACCCTCTTATTTGCGAGTTACAAATACCACGCCGCCCTCGTTTCTCCCTCTCTCTCCCTCCAATCGATCTTCTCTCTCTCCCTCCCTCCCTCTATCGATTGCCCTCCCTCCCTCCCTCCCTCCCTCCCCTCCCCCAGATCCCTCCCTTCCTCTCGATCTCTCTCTCACTCTCTCGCGGTGGGCAGTGGGTTTAGCCGATGATGGCGGCGGGCGGTGGGCAGTGGGCGGCAGTTTGTGTGTGTGTATATATATATATAAGTGTGTGTGTGTGTGTAATGTTTGTGTATGTATATATATTATGTATGTGTGTATATATATATTTATCTATATATTTATATTGCATTTACACATAAAAATAAACTAATATGGAAGAAAAATGTATAAAAATTAGGGCAAGGGTAGATTTGAGTTTTCAAAAAAAAAATTACTAACATCATCATATTATGATCGGGAATCGGCTGAGTGGGGGAGTATTTGTAATTATGAATTTTATTAAGGTAACTTTCTATAATATTGAAAATTTTTGGGGAACCTAGTTGTAGTTTCGATACTTTAGAGGGGTAATAGATGTAATTATTCCCATGGAAGAAAAATGTATAAAAATTAGGACAATGGTAGATTTGGGTAATTTTAAAAAAAAAGTTGTTGACGTCATCATATTATGACTGGGAACCGGCTGAGTGGGGGGGTTTTTGTCATTATGAATTTTAACAAGGTAACTTTCTGTAATATTGAAAATTTTTAGGGGGACCAGTTGTAGTTTTGATACTTTAGAGGGATAGTAGATGTAATTATTCCAAAAAAAATACAGTAAATTACGTTAAGCACCCCAATCTTTGGGGTAGTTTGCACTTTGGTATCAAATCTTTGTAAATGTGCGCTTTAATACCTACCTTTTATCATTTGTGCACCTATCATATTTTTTAAATTATTCCGGTGGAATATTCCTCAATATTCCCCAGAATATTCCTCAAATATTCCATTGAAATAGTAAAAAAATACAATCGACACACAAATGATAAAGATTGTATACCAAAGTACAAAACACTCCAAAGATTGGGGTGTTTAACGTAATTTACTCAAAAAGATATTAATATGACCTTGTCACAATTTAATTAACTTTTGGATCCCACATTAACTTGGAAAAGAAACTAGAAGTAAAATGTTTAATTGGTGCGTTATTGTTGATTTATCATAACTGATAATGATATTTTGATCTTATTTATATTCCAACCATCTAACTATATAGTTAATCTTTTAATTAGCTCTTATCTTGACCCAGGAATCATCACGCACAGCTTGCATTAGTTTTTAATTTTATTCATTAAACAAGCCGGGCAGGATTAGGGCGGTGCACTTAACAATAAACAAGTTCTCCAAGAAATATTTTAATCGAACAATTTGAGAAAAAATAATTATATATAATTGTGTGTGTGTGTGTGTGTGTGTGTGTAAAACAATCTAGAAACTGAGGAAAATATTCTAAATGAAATATGGTTACGTGATCATGCAAACGTAACTGCGAAAACATCAGCAGAATGTAATGCAAAAATAATTATATTTTTGGGGCTCCCAAAGTAACTTTTTTTTTTCTTTTTTTCAAGAATATGAATATTAATTAATGGTGAAAAATTTTAGTGGTTGATTTAAGGGGGTCCCATTAAGATGTGATTGAATGACTTTTCTCCTTTTATTTCATTATTTTCAAAATGATAAGTATCTATCTATGGTGATGATATATCAAACATGATGTGAACGGGGTTTAATGGGAATTTTATGTGATTGGAATTTGGTGGCGTGAAAAGGTTGTGAGAAAATTCATCACTTACGGTACAATAATAAATATGGATTTATTGGGGTTATTCTTTTGTCATTTGCTTTCTTCTTTTTGACAATCGAATCTTATTAATTTCGTGTGGTTTCAAACAGTCTTTGCTTTAATTTCATCATTATAATCATCACACACACACACACACGCACATTCATCATATAATCTGTCAATGACGTTTTGAAATTGGATACACATTGATGATGTATAAATAGATATAGTAATATAATTTTAACACATATTAGAAAAATAAAAGCAATTGGTACGTGTATGTATAGGTTGCATCTGGTAGTAATATAAGATTATGTGCGACAATGGTATCATTCGATACATATAACAAAAATATGTCATTAATTCATTGCATTAATTTATTTGGTGGTGAGTATTATTTCGCATGATATTTTTAAAAAAAAATTAATAGTGCTCTATTCTATATGGTTTAGTAGTAAATTATAAAAAGCCTTTAAAATTGAGTGTCATTATATAAATTTAAGGGTAATATGATAGAGTACAACTCCTATCAACTCAATCCGAATCAATTGGATTACACATCCCAATGGGATGGTATATCCCATAACTTGAGGGATAAAAAATCGAGCTTGAACTTTATAAAAGACCGGACAATATTCTACCACATAATTATGCATATGATGCTCGTACAATCTCATCCATATACCCTATGAAACACAACCATAGAGAAAGTTCGTCTTGTTTATATCTTATGATTCTAATTATAAATAAATTTATGGATCACTATAGACCATAGTTGAAATGTGAAGTTATGTTCTCTCTCACACACATTTACACAAAATGAGATGTGGGTAAGGTTAGTTGGCTCCTACACCGCTAGTGGCTCCTACACCGCTAGCTATGCCCTGCTTGGTCCCGGGCACGGTGGGTGGATGGGCGGTTGCTTTGTTAGTCGTCAATTTGTTCAGAACGGCGAACAAAAGTTTTTATTTGCGGAGATAAGATTGAATTGTTATAAAAATTATAAAAGATATATTAGCATTTTATAGGGATAAAATATTTTTGCTTTTACTAAAAATGCATATGAAATATAATTTTATTTAAATTGGGAGAGTGGGCAACCACCATTAATTCCACATTAGCTCCATCCTTAATGTGCTAATTTTCTCAAAGTAATGCCACAGGAGTTGCAACCCAATGGTAGGGGGTTCAAACCGATATCATTAAGGTATTGGATTTGAATCTTCTTGTTCTCTTCTATTTTCCTTTGGGTGAGTGTGTGTGCGTGTGTGGTATGCCGGTTGATATTTATAGAGTATTTTGTGCTTGATTGTATCACACAAACAACAAAAAAATCTCAAAGTAATAGTACATGGAGATGATGTGTGGACTTATTTATTTAACTCCATAATAAATTAACATAAACAAGCAAGTCGTTGTAGTATAGTGGTGAGTATTCCCGCCTGTCACGCGGGCGACCCGGGTTCGATCCCCGGCAACGGCGCTGTTATTTTTATATTACATTTTAAGCTACCCCAAAAAATACAAAATATCTTATAAAAACGTCCCCTATTTTGGGTTGCAAAACCCTCCAGGCCCAATCTCAAATTGGCAACTTAAGCCCAATTGGAAGTGGCCCAAAACTTGTATGGGCTTTCTACATTGGTATTTTTGCTTGCTTATAAAGCAAAAATTGCAACCCACTGGCGGACTTTTAGTGAAATCAATTACGTCAGAATTATGTTTAATCAAGATGGCTCACATACCAAATCTCAATCTTTTAACTATTAATAATATTTTATTAACGATAATCCCCAACTGATTTTAACCAAACGTTTGATCGTATACATAATGGGCTCAGTTATTTTTTTTGGATTAAGCACTTGTAGAAAAAGCAGGCACAAAATCAAGCTCATGGAGGGCCCAAACAAGGCCCAAAGATGAGATGGCCACGGGCAGAGGCCCAAACATCCACAGCAGCAAAGGGAACGCTATGCAGAGCACTCTGTTCCCCACCACCGCCAGCGTGAACCCTCTCTCCACCACCGCCTCCGTGTACCCGCCGGCCGGAGAGAACTCTCCGATGGCGTTGATCAGGAAATTCGCGTCCACCAGAAACCCCACCGCCATGGAGCTGCAGAGGAAGCTCGCCACCAGGAATATGGAGGCCGATCCGTACTTGAGGACCGTGATCCGGCCCGATTGGGAGCCGAACAAGGCGGTGGTGGCGAGGATGCGGCTGGCGTTGAAGGCGTTGTTGGTGAGCGCCGCCAGGGACACCGTCACGAGGATCGTCACCGTCGCGGTGAGGATCGTGTACATTAGCGTGTTCCTCAAGCTCTGCACCGCTAGCATCCCCTTCTTGTCATCCCCCTGCAAATCCATCGCATATCAACAAAAACAGTCTTATCTCATAAACTCTCTCTCTCTCTCTCTCTCACACACACACACACAGTGATGTTATAGTACTGGCCTGATTGAGCTCGCGCAGCCATGATCTCCGTTTCAAGGTGTTGATGCCGATTGAGGTTAGAAAGGGTTTGTGCTTCAAATTGTGCCAGAGATAAGCATGGTATCCTATGGTGAAGAAGAGGCTCAAAGGGACCAACACGCTGTCCAGGTAAATCAGAGCACCCATTCTTGTGATTTTTTCATCAGCCTCAGCTATTGAAATGGGGCATTTATTAGGGGAAATCATGTTCTTTTTTTTCTGAATTGGATTCTAGAGTAGATTTCCACTGATTAAAGTAGTGGAGTTTTATGTCATCAAAGGAAAGATAAGGCATATTATTTGGGTAGGAGTTCAACATGGACCAAATTTGAATATAAATCTCATGTGGTGATTTGTTTAATTGGCTAATTTGGATCAAGAAAATGAGTGGATCGGTGACAAATTATTAATAATATGTATTTAGTTATAACAAAATTATATTATTGTAAAATATAATTTGCACAACATTAGCGGTAACAATAGAGTGCAAAGTTGATGGTTGGTGATATGTTTATAATGACGAGTTAGTGATAATTGAATCTTGTCACAAAATGCCAGTGATTATTTTTTGATCACTAATTTCTTATTATAAATGTGTTGCTAATTATCAATGATGACTACTAAAATATTAATTTTTATATCCATTAAGTGATATTATAGTAGTATAAAAGTTTTTTTTTGTTACAATACAATCAATTCAAAATACTCTATAGATGACAAGTGAAATGCCACACGCGCACACACACACTCACCCATAATATAAAAGTTATTTTTGGATATATTATAATTAGTTCGAAACACTATATAGAACGCTACACACACATAAACACTCATCCAAAGAGAAATGGGAGAGAATAATAAAAAATTGAACTTAAAACTTCAATGGTGTTGATTCGAATCCTTCATTATTGAGCTACAACTTTAATGGCATGGTAATATAAAGGTTATTATTTGAACAACTTATTGTGACTGATACAATTATTAATAATAATTTTTGCATTGTCACTAATATTACTTTTTTTCTAAAAATAAAAAATCTCTCATTTTTTGGCTCCATCGTTTGAACAAAAGGACACATCATTTACATGAGTTTTAAAATATAACACCTTTTGTTTGGAGTTAAATTCATGCAAAACAAAAGGCTAAATTATTGAACTAAAAAAGCAAGATAATTTAACAAAATAAAGTTGCCCACAAATATGGCAACTTTAAAAAATTACGTTACATTCGAATAAGATGCGTCCTAACAAGAAATCCATCCTTCGTGAGATTGCTTTCTCTTACAAGCAAATCTCGCAGGCTTATCGTGATCGTGGAATAACTTTACTTTTGCTATTGCCATTGATGTTGTGGCAAAATATTTAAATGCGGAGAATCAACCATATATGCTTTTAAGATAATTAATAGTGATGATATCATATTATTGTCCCATATTAAAAGTAATTTAGGAATTTGACAAGTTTATAAATTATAATTTCTCTCTCTTACCTTGTTAAGCGCCGTTTTATCAAAAGATAAAATTCCAACATTTCAATATGCGGAATAATATCGCACAGGGTCGGGCTTTAACATTTGTTGATGGACATGGACATCATCAAATGGCATTGTCTATGAAGACAATGGCCCTATGAAGCTTATGATGATATCGAAAGGAGTCTAAAAACTTGGTAAGTTTATAAGCTACAAACCCTCATTCTCACCTTACAAAGTGTTTTGTCATCAAAAGATAAAATCTCATCGCCTCAAGGTGCGGGACAATACTTTATAGAATCGAAATTCCGTGTTTGACGATAAATTTTAACATCATCAAACAGTTTAAATCCTCACAAATTTGCATGGTGAAATTGAATATTGGGGGTCATGAAAAATTTAATTGTCACGCATGGAACATGCCGATTCTGTATGTAATGGTCCTAAAGAGAGGTGTTTGTTTGTGTTTGAGCTAGCCAGGCCATCTGCAAGCCTTAACACCACAATTTTTGTGTTTCTTTAATAACCGTAATATAATAATATATATATATACATGTATATATACGTTAAGTGTGTGTATGTGTCTTATTTCTATTGCAATGGAGGAGATAAGGATTGGCAACAATTGAGATTTGTTTTTTCACGTGCACTTTAATTTGTTGATGTCCCGACGCCCAACGTGTTTCATATCTACAAATAATACATCAAAGGACAAAGGCCTGTCCTCCAAATCACAACATTCAATTTTATGGGTCCCAAAATTCATTATTTTGTTAAAATATATGAGAGTTAGACAAAGAAAATGTATTTAAAAGTGATATTATGATTTTAGTTGTATAATTAAAAATTATATTAAATAAATACATAGCGTATTTTCCAACTATTTAGTATTACTTAAGAAAAGAATAATTTTCGCCTACATTGAGCTCCAGGATGCTCCGGTGGAACCGGCTTCAGATAATGCCTAGTACTACAATTTTTCCCGGACGCGTGGCGCTAATGCAAACACCCAAGGCGGCAATCCAGATAGAGCCCATTGGGCCCAAAGGCCCACAACTTCACAAAAAACAAATTACCTTTACCGCTAAATCTTAACCGTTGCTTCTTCCTCAAAACTAAAAATGGATCCCTCTCTCTCTGTCTCTCTCTCTCTCTCTCCATATAAAGTCGAGAAGGGCCCATAAGCCATCTCTCTCTCTCTCTCCCCCGCCTGAGAGACCCACAGGTGTATTTTTATTTTTCTTGAAAAAAGAAAATTCAAAGCGAAAATTATAATAATACTATTTAACTTTGCTTGCTGATTAAGAGTTTAAACTTGATCAACTTTCAGTTCCTTAAATCTATCGGATTTTTAACTTTCAGGAAACGGGTCCAAAATCACTTGTCGTTTTTCTCGACAAGTCCTTAGCTTTAATTAATAAATAAATCCAAGATTAATAATTATTAATTTATACATCCTATGCACATGCATGTATGTATGTATGTATTATTCATAAAAAATAAATATATTTTTGTATTATTAGTGAGCGTAATTAACACGTCTTTGTTAATTGTCTTTGCTAATTACAGTAGAGCTCCTGTTTTGTTTTTTATTTTCACCTTTTTTGCGTAGATATATACATATATATATATATTTTTATTTTTATACCAGTTGTTGACTCTTATACTTGTTCATTCTCGTATACTCCCTCCGCCTATTCCTTTAATTCGTTTGTAAAGTTAGTTGAAACTTGAAAGTTTCGGAGAGGATTACAAAGAGAGCAGTGATCTCTTTGCCCGATCAGCCATATTCATGATTTGGGCTCTCATGAAATTTTGTTAAAGGATTCTCTTTTATACAAAGTTTGACTGTTGAGAAGTGGGTCCTTTTCGAATTTATTGATCTGGGTTCTATAGATTAGCTTTCGATCTTGTGTTCTGATCTAAGGGAAGTGAAGTAGAGGGAAGAAGATGGGGGAAAATTTTGGGCTTTTGGGTTGTGTTTGGTTTGTTCTACTAGGGTCTTGTGTGGGGAGATTTGTAGTGGAGAAGAATAGTTTGAAGGTGACATCGCCGGACTCAATGAAAGATGTCTATGAATGTGCAATCGGGAATTTTGGGGTTCCTCAGTATGGAGGAACAATGGTTGGGTCTGTTTACTACCCTAAATCCAATCAAAAGGCATGCAAGAGTGTTGAGGATGCTGATGTTTCCTTGAAGAAAAAGCCTGGAGGCATCCCGATATTCCTTCTTGCCGACAGAGGGGGTAAAGTTTCTCGATTTTGTTATTTTTGATTGGATTTTGCTAAACGATGTTTTTGTTACCAATTTGTATGAATTGGAGGTTCGTTGTTGTTTTTTCTGGTGGTCTGGTTTGTTATTTCATGTTGGTTTCTTGGTGCATGTGTCTTTTGACTTAGTTGGATTGTTGGAATGAGTAGACGATGCTGATCTTGTTTTGTCAATAATTTGGAGATGTTTTGGACTATACCAAAACAGTTATATCTGTCTAGCGAACGAAGGATTCTAAATGATTTGTGTGGATGAAATACCGATTCAGACTAAGATGGAAGAGCCCAGATGCTTTTTGTTCTTGCTTACCTGAATTTCTTTGAGCAACTATGATCAATTATTGCTTGCATCAACTCCACATGGGAACTTATCTTCTTCGTTTATTTTTCTGGCAGATTGCTATTTTACTTTAAAGGCGTGGAATGCTCAGAATGGTGGAGCTGCAGCTATTCTTGTTGCAGATGACAGGGTTGAGCCTCTTATTACCATGGATACCCCAGAAGAAGAAAATGCACAGGCAGATTATCTTCAAAACATTACTATCCCGTCTGCGCTCATCAGCAAGGATCTTGGGGACAAAATCAAAAAAGAATTATCCAAAGAAAAAATGGTCAGCATAAGTCTTGATTGGAGAGAGGCTCTTCCACATCCCGATGAGCGGGTTGAGTATGAGTTCTGGACAAATAGTAACGATGAATGTGGTCCCAAGTGTGAAAGCCAGTTGGATTTCGTCAAAAGTTTCAAAGGAGCTGCCCAGATACTTGAGCAGAAAGGCTATACTCAGTTCACCCCACATTACATAACTTGGTATTGTCCTGAGGCTTTTATATTGAGTAAACAGTGCAAGTCACAGTGCATCAACCATGGGCGGTATTGTGCACCAGATCCCGAGCAAGATTTCAGCAGAGGATATGATGGGAAGGATGTTGTTGTGCAAAATCTACGCCAAGCATGCTTCTTTAAGGTAGCAAATGAAAGTGGAAAGCCATGGCAGTGGTGGGACTATGTCACAGATTTTTCTATCCGTTGTCCAATGAAAGAGAAGAAGTATACTAAAGAGTGCGCAGATCAAGTAATCCGGTCACTGGGTAGGCCATTTTTATTCTCTGTATTCTATTCGTTAGCAAAGATCTTGATTTCTGTTTCCAGGATGTGATATTTGGCTTCGATATCAGGGGGCTGGTAAATGTACAGCTGCAATTTTGTTTTCATCAGTTCTCTGTATTGGGTATCCTGCTTTATTTTTCCTTGGAATGTCAACTTTCTCTTAGCTCTTATCCAAATGTTTTCCATTGGGGTTCACTCAATCATCTGTGCTCTGGCTTAAACTGCTGCCTTAGGTTTTTGACATAGCCTCTTGTGTTATGCTACTTGCTCATTGACTAATGTTCTTGCAGGAGTTGATGTTAAAAAGATTGATGAATGCGTGGGAGACACTGAGGCAGATGTTGACAACCCAATTCTAAAAGCAGAACAGGAAGCACAGGTGATGTCTCAAGAGCTCTTACTTTCATGTATAGTGTTGTTGAAGGCTTCTGAGAGCTTGTAACTAAAGGTGCAATTTATTTGCAGATAGGGAAGGGCTCACGGGGGGATGTTACTATCTTGCCAACTCTTGTTATTAACAATCGACAATATAGAGGTAAAATACCCACTTGCATGAAGATTCATCGTTAAAGAGAGCAAGATTTTTCATGTAATTTTTTGCATGTTTAGGTAAGCTGGACAAGGGAGCAGTTCTCAAGGCCATTTGTTCAGGTTTTGAGGAGACAACAGAACCCTCGATTTGTTTGACTAAAGGTCATCTTTTTCTACTGTGTGTCTATTGTTTTAATCCCAATTATACTCGGTAGTTCTTCATCAAATTAAGAAGTAGCATCTTATACCAGGCTTCCTAATCTTAGTGTAGACCACTTGCCCTAGTTTATTTCTCTTTGCTGAAATTTTGAATTTTTTGTTTGCTTGGGGCCAGATATGGAAACAAACGAGTGTTTGGAGAACAATGGTGGATGCTGGCAAGATAAGGCTGCTAACATTACTGCTTGCAGGGTATCCTAAGTTTTTCATTTTTGAATTCACCTCAATCTTGTTGCTGCTGACTTTCATCTGATCTGGGTAACAATTCATTATAGGATACCTTCCGGGGAAGGGTGTGTGAGTGCCCCATTGTGCAAGGTGTGAAATTCATTGGCGATGGTTACACGCATTGTGAAGGTAACTTACTTTCTGCCCAAATGGAGGAGCCTCATGATCACCTTAACTATCCAATATTTGCAACATTACATTTAATATTGTTTTCTGTATGTGAACATCTCATCTTTTCGCTGAAGCATGATTAGCATGAAAAATAAATCATTTCATACAACTTTCTTGGTGTGGCAGCTTCTGGAGCATTAAGATGTGAAATAAATAATGGAGGCTGTTGGAAGGGAACGAAGGATGGAAGGACATACTCTGCATGCATTGTAAGTTAGCCAGCTAATTATGCCAACATGTGCTTCTTTTGGTTTTCTTATTAGAGCTCTCTTTTTTCACAAGCTACAGAGAATTTAGATATTTTTGGTCGATATGTTTCAGGATGACCATACAAAAGGTTGCAAGTGTCCACCAGGGTTCAGGGGTGATGGAGTTAAAAGCTGTGACGGTAACAGTTTCTGATGAGTTGTTAGATGCCCTTGCTATTGGTTACCTTGTAAGTTTCTGACTTGCTTTTTAATACGAATGCTGTTTAGATATCGATGAATGCAAGGAAAAGCTGGCTTGCCAGTGTCCCGATTGTAAATGCAAGAACACCTGGGGAAGTTTTGAATGCAGTTGCAGGAACAACTTACTGTACATACATGAACACGACACGTGCATTAGTAAGTATAAGCAATTTCTATCTGCAGAAATATAAAACAACATATTTAATGGTCCTCAATTCATTTGAAAAGAGTAAAATGTCTTTTTTGGAGCTATGAACTTAGGGGCTCAGACAATGTTTAGCGTTATGTATTGCACCATATGCATGGAACAAGTACAAAAAGCCTTTTCTAGGCTTTGTTTCTTTCTACTAATGGTTTACTGGTCTATGCAGGTAAAGCTTCTGAAACCGGATATAGCTGGAGCTTTCTGTGGGTGATTGTTCTCGGTTTGGCTGTGGCAGGAGTTGTAGGATACGCTCTCTACAAATACAGGATCAGGGTAAGATGCAGATATGTTACTTCTGTTTTGATGCTTTTTGTCAACTGGGATGAGTTTGGGGATGGTTGTCAGAGGATCAATGTGGTGTTGTGGTGGTGCCTTCCAGAAATATTTTTGTAACATTCGATATTTTTCATGCAGAGATACATGGACTCGGAGATCCGGGCTATCATGGCGCAGTACATGCCGTTGGACAATCAAGGGGAGGTGCCCAATCACATGCAACAAGGCCATGTTTAAGGATATGCTCATCGGAGAATTTCAAGGAAAATATGGAGATTATGGATATTGTGTCATTACAGAATAGCTGAGACGACGAAGGAAATAGTATGTACTCAGCCAGCATCACCACCTATTTATTTGGTTGTGTGATGTGTGCTGCCACTTGGTGCATCTACTACGTAACTTTATGGATTGTCTTTACAGGATATTCTAGGTTATTTATTTATGTACATGTAAACAAGTCTGGCTGGGCTACTCTTTATAAACTCCCACTGATTTTGGGAAATTTTCCATGAATGATTTTTCTTTTTAATTAATTTGTCATTCATGTTCACGTTTCTCCCTTTTGCGGGCAGTATATTGGATCACATGTCTTTATACGTACGCTTGTCAAAGGATCACTTTTCAATTGGCAACAAATGCCACTATAAACGCAGATTTCAGAAGCAACCAAATTGATTGGAAAATATAAGTACATCAGAACTGTAGTTAATGGAAGTGCATCGCTGCAAGAGCAATGTAGAGCAAATTGCACTTCCATTATGCATGAAGCAATCAACAATCCACTCTAGAAGTAAACTTAGAAGGGCTGATTTATTGTGATGAAGCTATTAAGCACTACTAGTTGCAAAATAAATAAAACCACTAATCTACTCAATTCGTTTCGTTTCCAGAATCTTGACAATCACCAACAGAGCATTGCAAATCCCAACACTTTGATAGCCATCCAGTCCTGAGAACACCTGAAAGCAAAAGCATTGCGAGTGTCGTCATTCACTTCAGATATACGATGTATGTGTATTGTATCTATCTGATGCTTACATGAGTATGGGGATTATTTTTCTGGCCCTATTTCCTGATTGGCTCCCCCTGACTGCCCTCGATCTCTAATGATCCTGTAGAGGTAGAATGCAACTACACCGCCACTGCACAATACAAAATATCTGTCAACCAATAGTTGATGCTATTTTTGCTTCACTTAGAGTGAGGTTAGGGAGACGAGGTTAGGTGCAAGTAGAATGATACATCACAGAGCTGGATGGAACTATCAAAGAAGCAAGCAGAATGAAAGAGAAAGAAAGCTTCTTGAATAAAGACCAAGACTCGTAAAGATTGTGACCTGATGAGGGTTGTAACAAAATTGGCAATAAATGGTCGCTGCAAAGAGAAACAAAAGGAATATCGTTAAAACTAAGGTGCATGACTTGCCACTTGGCTTCATTCCCAGAATTACGGTAAATTGGATCTTACCATAGAAAACAAGCGCAGTTCTCTTAAAAACAAGATTGTAGCAATTGCTGCAGAGATAACAAAGATCAGGGGGCGAGGGAACACAAAAGTTAAGTAATGTCCCATACATAAATACAAGTTGGGAAATGTAACTAAAAGAATGAAACTCATCTCACTTCAGCTGGCAGTGCCAGATCATGGAATAAATGATATGACCATAGTTTCTTATATCTAAGACTGTTTGGCAATTGAATATAGCCACAAAATTAGAGTACAAACCTGCTTGTCCTTTCACAATTAAGGGTGATGTGTCCCCCTTTTTCCATGATCTCAAACTTGTTATGCTCATGGCCAAAAGAGTACCACCAAGTATAATACCAAATCTGATGGCAGGAATGCTTCCAGTGATCATAAATGACAGAAAGCCCCCAATAGAAAGAAGAGCACCTGAGAAGACAGAAAAATGTCCCGCAATATGTCTCAAATAAAGCTTAAGTGCCACAAATAGCAATTAAATGCAAGCAAATCTGCATCATACACATACCATAAGGTATCCCTACATAAAAGTCCCGCACTTTTGACACGTCATTGAACTCATCAGTTGAGGAAGCAAAGGTTTCAACAATATCCTTCACTTGTTCTGGTGAATTCTCAGCAGCTGTGGCCAAGTATTCTTTGCTCTCTTCAGCAATTTCTTTCGCAATCACACTCAAATCCTTTCTCGCCTTCTCTGCTTGGATTTTAAACTTTTCAGAAGTTTCTTTCAGAATGAAGATAGCCTTTTCAGAATACAACTCGTAAGCTTCCTTCGATATGCTCTGCATTTTTAAGGCTTGTTCTTTAAAAGATGCGAGTGTCTGCTGCCATGCTTCCTGTGATTCTTGAGCTTCTGCTTTCAGATCCTCCTTTTCCTTCTCCACATCAACATCTGAACCCTTCTGAAGATCGAACCAACATAAAATTTTCATCCATGTTTAAAAAAATTACGATAATAGAACTTTTGAAATGCAGAAACATATTTCACCCAACCTAAAGCTGACTTTAACGTCATTCTAACTCCAATATGCAGTTCTTCAGAATACAGTATATACTTGGCAACAGACATGATATGAGAAATTGAATTGATATCAGCTATTTTACAATCACCGCCCCCAATCAAATTTGAGGAGGAGCTACAAGCGAAGACTAACGTCTTGTGGCAATCTTTTAAAAGTCATAAACATATAAACTGAGTTCTCCGATATGAAAATTGAGGAAATGTACGCCTGAGCACGTGGACGGCCTCTTCAAGTTTTACTACCCAAACATAACATTAGATACGTCTTTCCTTTAAGAATTCGGAAATATATTGTTATCCACAACTTTATTTAAAAAAAGAGTCCAAGAATAGCTAATATCACGCGAATGCCAAAAAAACCTTTCTTTCGCATGTTTTTGTACATTTATTAGTAATACTAATATCCTAACCACTCCATTTTCATACAATTGATATACCTCGGCAAAAGGATGAAAACAGTCAAAAAGCTGAAAATCAATCCGAAGATCAATGTTAACTTTCGCAACAATGCACCAAACGAAACTCTAGAGAAACAAAAAGAAAGCGAGCTCACCGATTCCTCGTGAGAGGCGGCAAACGAGAGAACAGGGCGATTGCGCACACTTCTCAGCCGCAAATTGACGCCAAGCACTCTCGGAAGCGGCCGAACCGACGCCTTGTAATGGATTTTAGGCCTGCACAAACCTTCAAACCCTAGCGAAGCCGGGGGCGCGTGACGCAGCGCCATAGAAGAAGCAGCTCCTCTATTGAAGGTAGAACTAGGGTTTCTCAGTGCGATTGAGTCCAATCTGATGCTCATTTCGGCAGTAGATTAGTGTGTGTAGTGTGTATCGATGAGAATTAGGGAGGGGAAGGGATTGTGTGAAGCACCTGAGGAACACAGAGTGTGCAAGCAATGAGCAATGATGGCATAGGTTTTGAAAAAGAGAAGAAAAAACATAGCAAAAAGGTGACTGACACGTTAGCCAAAGGCTTCGGAGAATGGGCCCCACTCAATCTGCGTGGGTGGGTCGCATTCGGGTCTCGTCTTGTTCCAAATCCGTAGACCCGGATCCTGGCTCCAAATTTGCCAATTCAAATACATAAAAACCTTTCAAATTATTATGAGGCCGTTTGGATGAATTTTTTTTAGAGAAGCAATAATTTCTCAAAAACAAAGAGAAAAAAAAATGTGTTTCAATTGATTTTTTGAAAAAAATAGAAGTCACTTGTTTGATTACTGTATCAAAATGCACACTATATTTTTAATTACTGTATCAAAAAGCAAAATTATTTGATTAAAAAAGAAAATGTTCTACTATAAAAAATATCACTCGAAAAAATATTTTTTTAAAATTCATCTAAACGGGCCCTATGATACAAGTTGAGTAGTCCTTGGCCCAGTGTCGGAAGAAAGGCATTGCGATCATAAAATTATGAATTTGAGTTCAGTCAATGAGCGGATCTTGATCGTTGAATGACAGTATTTGGTCAACCAAAAATCATTTCTCAGCAACACAACATAATCGTTGAAGTACCTTTAAAATTTCTGAATTCTTGAAAATTGGTTTACCAAAAAATATGTAAAATAGAAGTGAAAAAAGAAAAAAAAACTAAACACTCCAAAAGGGTAAGTTAGACATTTTGAATTTTCCTATGAATTAGAGGCAAGCAAGGGATAAATGCAAAACTTGCCAAAATGAATGCATGTTATTTCATATTCCTCCATACAACAAGTAAAGCATCACCTCTGTTTTGTTGCATTGCATATTTACATGTTACTCTCTGTACGAGTAAATGGGCCCGCTTTTTCAGTGGGACTTTGTACTAGGACGTTTTTGCGCCTGCGCCAGGCCCAAACGAGTCCAAGTTTACAAAGACGGTCTAAATAATTCGCTAGTGGTTAATGTCCCGACTCCCACTATTCTCGCATTTAATACCCAAGTTTGAATCTCACGGAGACCGTACACAGCGTTCGTTCTCTCCTCTCGCAGTGGGGGAGTTTCTTTCCGCTGACCTTTTTTTGTCAATTCAATCTGGAATCAATCTTCAAATAACAAATGCCCGACTTCACAGTGCGCGGTTCAGGTTTTTAGTTGCTTCCCGTTCGCCTACCTCCCTCACAATCTATTATTAGTAGGTCGGGCGGTCAACTTAGAGGGCGCTTGTCTCTTCTTCAGACGTATCCTCGACAACCTGACAGATTATGGGGTTGGTGGTGGTGGTGGCCGACCTATAATACCTGGCCCAATGACGGGTAGAGTTTAATTTACAAGTGAGTTGGGTTTACTCTCAGCAAGTTTTGATGAAATGAACATTTCATGATGGTTAGGTCATGTAGCTGGGGAAATCGTATCATATCTTCTGATTTGACATTTTTTATCATTAAAAAAATAGTACTTTATATTTTATCTCAATATTCTAAAACATTGTTTTACATAAAGCAGTCAATATTTTATTGGTTGTTTTTGTCACTTTTTAGTTTTTTATTATTATTATTATTCGGGTTGATTTTTTTTTTAACCCTTTTATAATCGAACTTAGACTTGATATACAATTTTATAATTGTTTCGGTACATGATATTAGTATGCACGTTTTATGGAAGAATTAGAGGTAAAATTCGAGTTCATATTATTTTACTTTGATTCAAAAAACGATACACATTGACAAATATCATAGCGCAAAATTCAAATACTTATGGAATGGATTCAAATCAAAGCATTAAAACTGGGATAGCGCGCCATTAATCACGCCCCTCTAACTGTAAAACGCCAATTAACATTTAAGACAACTCAGAACATAATACATTATTTAATTTAATAATGCACTAGTAATGTCGTCCAAAGTCAAATGTCAATCAAAAGAGGCCAACAATTTCACACTGATTTAAGAGTCCATTTGGATGAATTTTTTTTAAATATAAAATATTTATTTAAAAAAAAATATTTGGATGAATTTTTTTTAAAAAAAGCAGAAGTCAGAAAACAAAAGTCCAAAAAAGGCTTTTTTTTTTAAAAAATTTAGCTCAAAGCAGCTTTAAATAGAAGCACATTTTAAATCACTTTTAATTATTACTGTATCCAAACGCAAAATTGATTGACTTAAAAAAAATCTGTATTATAAAAAATATCGTTCGAAAAGTATTTTTTTTTTAAATTCATCCAAACGGACCTAGGCCATTAACCTGACATAAATTTACCCAAAAACCCCAGAATCAGACAAACAAGTCCCTTCTATTTTTCTTTCAAAAAGGGGAAAATTGTCTCCTCCACCAACCCTTTTCACTGTCAATTTTTTGGTTTTTACTTTGTTTCTCTTTTGTCGACTTACTTATTCCAAGCTTTCGTCCCCCTCCATATACAAATAAAAAACAAATTTGTATGACATTATTAAAATTGAATTAAAATATAATCTCCATCCCAAAAGTATTAAACATTATGTAACCCTTTTAAATTTGACCAGATTTTCTAGTGTTAATTTACTAGTTAACACCGACTATTAGTTAATTTGGCAGGATGAAGCATTTAGAAATATTGCGCTCGTATTGAGTTCGAATTAGTTAGTCAGCAGGTCGAAAATTGGGTGATTTAAACAAAAATAAATATAACTAATTAATGATAATTAGGATTTTGTAATCTTGCATGGTATCTGGTTAATTATCCTCATAATTAATGCAATTAATATTCTTGAAAAGAGTTATATCAACGTAACAAAACGAGGGCAAAACTTGTCGTTTTAAACATAGAGCAGAGCAAAAGAACAGGCAAGTAGTTGAATTTGACCCGTTGATTAGGCCTTATTCTGTTGGGGTGTTCGATATGAACAAACAAAAGACTTTGGATTTACTCTTTACTAAGATCTTTCTACGATGTACCATATGCATGTGCAACCTTATATTATCACTTTAATTACGACTATTATAATGTTATTAAAATCACATCTATCGTTTAGTTACATGTGTTGAGGTTTATGTAAAGTAGTGTGTTTTGATTGGACTTTTTTTTTTCCTAATGCTACGTTATTGCAGCCACATTAATTGACATTAAATGCGTACTTATGATTTATTGTAGTTTATTATTCTTTTTTTGATACAATCAGTTAGGATATCAACAGCAACGCCACACATGCGTACATAAATTCATACAAAGGTAGATATCAATCAAAACGTCATATATACACACATACACTTATCTAAAAAAAAATAGGAAAGGATAAGCGGGTTCGAAGCCATGACTTCAATAATGCCGATTTAAATTTCCACAACTCAACTACAATCTCAATGGCTATAATTTATTATTCTTAGTCAAGGCTTGATTTATTTTATTCCATGATATTATATTTGCAAAGATAAACTTCTTGTAGGGCTTAAAAGGGTAGTGGGGGCAACTCAATATCTTTTCTGTTTCCATTATTTCAATGGCCAAAAAAGTCCTCAAATTAGTAGACCCATGCCACCACTTTGATTTCTATATGTAAATCGGTGGGAAAACAATAATAAATTTTTATCCATATGAATAAATTTTACTCTTACCCTCCATTCGGTTCTAAGATTTTGGTAAGAAAAATAGGATGAAATTTTTTTTCTTTATTTCAAATGAGAGTACTCTATACATTCATTTTTTATCATTTTCATTTTCCTCCCACTTTTCCTCATCAAAATCCGAGTTCCAAACATAGCCTTAAAGGCTTAGATCATGCACTTTTAAATTTCTTATTCTAATTTTTTTTTCTATTTCTTATGATCTATACAGTTGGAACAAGGACTTTGGTTATAAAAAGTAGAAAGAGAATGAAAAGAATTAAAAATGAAAATAACGAGTACAATCATGTGAAACAACAAAAAAAAAAGAAAAAAGAAAAGTTCTTCCAATTTTTGTTACCAAAATTCAATAATCAAAGGAAGGGTAAGTGTATGTAGAAGGATACTTAGATATAATATACATCACCTAAATATGCATATAACTAGGAGCACTCTTTTAAATTATTTAAAAAATAAAAAAAATCTATCGACTTTATTATTTTCTGCTACGTTATGCTTGAACTTCAATCAACACTGATACCCATCAGTATAATAGCACTACTGAACGAGCACAATTTATAAAAAATATAGTATCCATCCACAATTAAATTATACAACACGGTTAAAAGAACTTAAACTCTAAGATATTAACTTAACCCAACCATATAGGGCATTCTACCAACTCATAGGATGAATAACTATGGATCATCTAAGACCTAACTTCAAATATAAGTCGTCAAAAGTATAGAAACATATACGATAATGTTATAAATTCTCAAAAGTAGAGAAACATAAATGATACTGTTAATAAATTTGAACATAATTTTTAAAGGCAAAATTGTTGGTGGACTTTAGTTATGATCTGAGTTGGTACAGATGAAGAAAGTTATATGCCACGTAGATATTTGGGGCGGAGGGGGCAGGGAGGGGGGGGGGTACGTAGGGTTCCTGTTTGACCACAAATAATAAATTTAAGTAATTAAAAAGAGTGCACCAGAAATGAAATGGGCGCAAATTCCAACTTACTAAGTGCAAAAAGCAAAACCAAAACGTAGAGTAGTAGCAAAGAAGCCACCACACACTACTCTGTTTTTGGCCCTTACACTTTCATTCATACTATATTTTTCACCTTTTTTCACTTATTGCTTCCCCCCCACTCCCATTCTAAAATACCACTACTACAGTCATTCTTGCCTCTTTTAATCATTATTAGATATTGTAAATCAAAGATCTTATAAAATTATTAATTACATTAAAGATTGGCCACTGGACTGTAGTGAAATTTAAAAGGTCTTGAACTCGAACCCTTTTCGTTTTCCCTTAAACGAGGATGTGTGTTTCTCTTTTTGGTTGATAGTGTTTCGAGCAATTGTAGAAAATAAAAAGTTGGATATCTTCAGTTACACTGCACAGTGCTTCTTCAACCTACGGTTCTTTAGGGTATTTTGAACCAGAAAATCAAGAAATTCTATAATACATGTATATATACATGTTTGTGTGTGTATATATATATATATATATATATTGAAGAATTGAATTTGAGGGACTTGGGAGACAGGGAGAGAGGCGTAGTCGATAAAAGCGAAAAAGGTCGTTTCTGTTTGTGTTTCTTCTCTCATGAGTATTCAAGGCACACTCGCAAGTCGCAACCGCACTGACAACACTTTAATGACCCCTCCATCATCACTCGCCTGCAAACCCTGCTGCAATATCTCCTTCTAAACCTCTCTCTCTCTCTCTCTCTGTATTTAAATCACCTCTCCGCCCTTTTGTTCGATGATTCTTGGACTAAAAACCAAATCTTTACCATCTTTTTTCCGGCCATTGAAGAAGCTAGCCCTGTTTTGATTTTGACTAACCTATGCATGCAGTCCCATTCCTCTTGCTCTGTTTTTTCGAATCATTCGTTTCTGTTTTTCATGCTCTGAGAAATTTTGGTAAAAAAATGTCGATGCTTGTGAACTTGGGGGCTGTTTTGTTTTTTCTTCCATTAGTTCTCGTTCGGTCTCTGGACCCGGCTTTCAACGACGACGTATTGGGCCTGATAGTCTTCAAGGCTGGCCTAGGCGACCCACAATCGCGGCTCACCTCTTGGAACGAGGAAGACGACTCCGCCTGCAACTGGGTCGGGGTGAAATGCGACCCGTATACCAATCGGGTCTCGGAGCTGGTCCTTGATGGGTTCTCTTTGTCCGGGCACCTGGGGAGGAGCTTGATTAGATTGCAGTTCCTCAGAGTTCTGCAGTTATCAAGGAACAATTTTTCAGGGCCTGTGAATCCCATTCTCGCTCAAATTTCGAGCTTGAAAATCATCGACCTCAGTGAAAACAGTTTCTCCGGGTCGATACCCGAAGAGCTTTTCCAACAATGCGGGTCCTTGAAAGCGATTTCACTTGCCAAGAACAATCTAACAGGCTCAATCCCACAATCCCTGAGCTCGTGCAAGAATTTGGAGAGGCTTAATCTTTCGTCGAATAATCTTTCAGGTCAGTTGATTTCCGGGTTATGGTCTTTGAGTTCGCTCAAATCATTTGATTTGTCTGATAATTTGTTGGAGGGTGAGATTCCAACAGGGATCGAAAGTTTGTATGATTTGAGAGCGATTAATTTGAGGAGAAACAATTTTGTGGGGTGGCTGCCTGAGAATATTGGCAACTGTTTATCACTAAAATCTGTTGATTTCGGTGAAAATTATTTTAGTGGTGGGCTTCCCCTGTCGATGAGGAAACTAGGGTTGTGCAGATATCTTGATGTGAGTGGGAACTCATTAACAGGAGACATACCTGATTGGATTGGGGAAATGAGAAGCCTGGAGTTCTTGGATCTTTCGGCCAACAATTTTACGGGCCGGGTTCCATTTACTGTAGGCAACCTTACATCCTTAAAAGAAGTGAATTTGTCATACAATTGGTTTGTGGGAAGCTTACCAGATTCTTTTGGGGATTGCTCAAACCTTAAAGTTCTCGATCTCGGGCGAAATTCGTTTTCTGGTAATGTGCCTTCGTGGGTTTTTAAGTTAGCCTTGGAGAGTCTCTCTCTTTCTGGTAATAGATACAGTGGGAGCATCATTTTGAGTGATCCCTTTTTGCAATCCTATCAAAGCCTTCAAGTCTTGGATTTGTCATCCAATGCATTATCCGGTGTAATCCCATCAGCTATTGGGAATTTCAGTAGTTTGCAGGCTTTGAATGTATCAAGAAATTCTTTAGTGGGTTCAATCCCAGCAAGTGTTGGTATGCTTAACACAAGTTATGTTTTTGATCTGAGTCACAATCAGCTAAGTGGGAGCATTCCGGTCGAGATTGGCCGGGCGGTCTCGTTGGAGGAATTGAGATTGGAGAGCAATTTCTTGACCGGAGCTATTCCGACAGACATTGGGAACTGCTCGTCGTTGAACTCGTTGTACGTTCTACATGTAACAGTCTGGATTGTTTATATGTGCTGTTTTAACTGTCCCAGGAAAGTTTGGTAGTTCATGTTTTCTCAACTGAAGTGGTTTCTTGTTGTTTCTGTTTCTTGTGCAGGGTCTTATCCCAGAACAACCTCACCGGTCCTGTCCCCGCTGCAATCGCAAGCCTATCCAATGTTGAAATCTTGGACTTATCCTTCAACAACATGTCAGGAAGTCTACCTAAAGAATTGACAAATCTATCCCACCTCGTCACGTTCAACATCTCGTTTAATCATCTCGAGGGGGAACTCCCCGTGGGAGGGTTCTTCAACACCATCCCTCCCTCGTCTGTGAGTGGCAATCCGTCTCTTTGTGGGTCCATTGTCAAGCACGCCTGCCCTGCTGTCCACCCCAAGCCTCTAGTCCTAAACCCCAACTCATCGGTTTCTAATCACGGGCCACTATCCCCCAATCTTCGCCACAAGCGTATCGTACTTAGCATATCGTCCCTCGTTGCCATTGGGGCAGCTGTGTTCATAGCCCTTGGTGTGGTCACGGTTTCTATCCTCAACATGCACGCGCGCACGTCGATTGCACGGGCTGCAGCTGCGGGGTTCACTTTCTCTGGAGGCGATGAGTTCAGTCCATCTCATGATACCGAAGCCAACTATGGCAAGCTTGTTATGTTTTCGGGTGATGCTGATTTTGTCACTGGGGCCCAGGCTCTGCTGAATAAAAACTGCGAACTTGGGCGCGGCGGGTTTGGGGCGGTCTACAAGACGGAAGTTCGGGCTGGGCGGGCTGTGGCCATCAAGAAGCTCAACACAACAAGCTTAGTGAAGTGTCAAGAAGATTTCGAGAGGGAGGTTAAGAAGCTCGGTAAGGTCAGACACGAGAACTTGGTGGCGCTAGAGGGCTATTATTGGACTGCATCATTGCAGCTCATCATAAACGAATATGTATCCGGGGGAAGTTTGCACAAACATCTCCATGATGAGGAGTCAGGCGGGTTGGGCAGCTGCCTCACTTGGCAACAGAGATTCAAAGTCATCCTCGGGACAGCCAAAGGGCTGGCTCATCTGCACCGGATGAGCATCATTCATTACAACATGAAGTCGTCCAATGTTTTGCTAGACTCGTTCGGGGATCCTAAGGTTGGAGATTTCGGGCTGGCTAGGTTGTTGCCCGGACTGGACCGCTACATCCTCAGTAGCAAGATTCAGAGCGCGCTCGGGTACATGGCACCCGAGTTCGCCTGCCAAACGGTCAAAATTACTGAAAAATGTGATGTGTATGGTTTCGGGGTTCTGATTCTTGAAGTGGTGACGGGCAGACGACCTGTTGAGTACATGGAAGATGATGTCGTCGTGCTCTGTGATATGGTGAGGGAAGCTCTGGATGAAGGGAGAGTGGAGGGATGCGTCGATAAGAAGCTTGATGGTAATTATCCGGTGGAGGAGGCGATTCCAGTCGTGAAACTAGGGTTGATATGCGCGTCTCAGGTGCCGTCGAACCGGCCAGACATGGACGAGGTTGTAAGAATCTTGGAACTGATTCAATGTCCTACAGAGAGTCAAGAAGAACTGGAATGAGTTTTGAAACAAGTTTAACAGTGTTCATATTTTGGTGATCAGGTGAAGAGTAATCCAGTTTGTTTGTTTGTTTTACAGATGAAGATTATAGATGGGATATGAATTTCATATGATATTTTGAAATCTTTGGTTAGATTTTTTTTTTTTTTAAGTCCTTTGATAAGGGTATGTTTATTTTGTTCATCACATTACTGGATTTCTTTTCACCGTTGTCAATTCTTGAAATTGTTCCCAGAAAATGGTTACAACAGTAATATTTCATTCTGCAGAGTATATATATATATATTATTAATCTTGTCCGAAACAGTTTGTGCTAACTTATTAGGTGACTATTATGGCAATGAGTTACATGTCACATTCAATAAAATCCTACAATTACTTATCCAAGTATTTTCTTGATTATGACAATATGGACAAATAACTAAAAGTTTGTTGGATTTGTTAGAGAAATTGCATATTTTTTTAATGCACGTCAATTGAAACAATGTACGATACAACTGGTGCGTCCTAGGATGTCTCATTCAAGTTTAGTTGGTGTGTGTGTGTTTTTGATAATTAAAACTTAGACATGAAGGATTGATTTAATTGAATTGTTCGAGGCCCCTGTTACTGTTAGGACATAATCAAATGGGCTCTGACATAATTCATCAAATATATTATGGAGGTGCCTGAGCGCCACTAATATATATTTTAATTATATTTTTCTTGAAAAGATATTATAGTTTGAATTGTGTCTGGTTATAATTTTCTTTTGGTCGCTTAAATTCTAAGTGATTATCATGGTCATCATTATTACAGTACATATGCTGGCACGTATTGTAATGTTATTACATTTACAGAACTTGGGCACGGGTAGCAGTATTGTAATGGAAGCAACATTGTCTAGAGGGAAGGCGAGACACACAAATCATATTAATTTAAAGGGGCTATTATATCTCCCTCTCATAGAATTATGTGTAATTTTGCTCAACTTTCTCAATTTTAGAATTACAAACATCTCGAATCGGTGAGTGAATTCCATTTACCGTATGAATCAGTATACACTTCGAAGAAAATGACGGATCCATACCAAATATAATTGTACGTGCTATACGATTTGTCGGGTGTAGCTAAATTTGATTCGGCCTCATTCATGTACAATTATATATATTTCATGTTGTACCAACTACCAATTAATACAATGAGATAGTGTGCTAGATTCCTTAAACAATTTTTAGGATTTGAATTTTGAAACTGTGAATGGAGCAAATGGCTCAGGAGGGTCGGTTTTATATTGGGCTTCCATTGTCTTTGAATCCAGATTAGTTGGCAACTTGGCATGTATATTGAAAATTGGATGGTTAAGACGATATATATATATATATATATATATATATGTATGTATATATCAAGTTGTATGATGGAGAGGAAACCTATATGGGAATATGAAAACGTTTGTAAAAGCAAAACCACTATGATTGTACCAACCATGAAACAGCCAACTGTAGTAAATTGAGAAATATCGAATTCTGAGCAAAATGTTTGAATTGTTGGAAGAATTATGTTTTGGCCTTTTGGGTTTTTACTTTAAGGGACAAAATGATAGAACAATGCAACAATCTTATTATTTATTTAATTTTGAATAAAATAGGTGAATTGGATGGGGCATTAGCATGTAAAGGACACAAATATGTGGGGACATATTTTAACTTTTAAGAGAATGAAAAAAGAGTTAATGCTCAATTGGTATAATCATTCTCCCACCACTGGAAAGAGCGGCCCCCACCATGGAGACTTAAACTTTATTATTATTCTTCATTATTCATTAAAATACAAAGGTAACCAATCTAATCATATGAGACCTTAGATTTAAACATTTTTTATAATTCGAATTTTAATATTGTTAATGAGTTAATAAATTAGTAAGATCGTTTTCATATTGAGCCTTTACAATATTTGAGTCGAAATTAATCGATCAATGGATCGAAAATTAAATAGTTAAAGACAAATATATACACACACAAACAAGGGAGGTAAAAACTTGGTAAAGGAGATTTGAATAATTGAACGTTCAAGTTTGGTATAATTGCATGGTAAACTAACGCAAATCATCTAGAAACACAGAAAACGCTTCATGTTTTTTGGTAAAAAGATCTATTATTATTGTTGTTGTTGTTATCAAGTCTCAAGAATGTAACAATATACACATCAAATTTATTTCTTTGAATGAAAGGGCATAAGGCTGCTAGATAAACTTCTTGCCTTCAAAACCAACTCAATGATGATCTATTTGCATAGATTTAATAAAAAGTTGTTTAAAAAGTGTTTTCTTTTGAGAAGTGCCAACCCAAACAGACCCTAAACTTACTTATAAAAAAGATAAAAAAATCAGACCCATATTTAACTTCCAAGAAAGAATATATCACTGCTGTTTATTCAACACTAAAGAGAAAAACCACAAAAAGAAAAAGAAATCACAACTTCATGTTGAAATCATGTATACCTTACAAAATACAAATATAAACTTCATTTTTAGCCCAAAATTTTTTCCTAGTATCAGATCTGATCTTGCAGGAAAAATCCTATACCAAGAACTGTTTACATTATCCTATCACGGGGGAAACGACGAAAAAGAATTATAATCTATGACGGGCATTCGGGCAATTTGTTGTTCCCCTTTCCTACCCTTTGCACGTATATCTTCCGCCATTGCCGAACATGCATTCTAATCCTCCCAGTCATCATCCCATCCATCTTTCTTATTAGGCCTAGAGGTGAGCCCATCTGCAGAAATGCTTCTAATTTGGTTCCCTCCAGGTGATTTTACCGCATTGTCCTCATCCCAGTCGTCGTCCCAATCATGATCCCAACCTTCTGCTGCATCATCTACATTGGCAGCCTGAGTAGATTCTGGCAAACCCATCTCAAGTTCTTGATATGGGACTCCATCTGGCTGGTTTCTCTTCCTTAATTTGCAACAAGCCCACGTTCCACCTAAAAGGAATGCTAAAAGAAAGGAGCCGTACACGGCATAGATTGGGGAGACTCGTTTAGAGTAGAAAGAGAGCTGTTGGATAAGTTTGTCCACAGAAACAGGATTGACTAATTGCAGCACACACTTGGCATTGCCAGAATTCACTGTTAGTTCGGTGCTCTTGCCCACAATTGATGATATATTCATCTGCATAGCACAGGATATTGTTTGTGAATAAGGATATTTGGAGATTTAAGATAGTGCAAGTGAAAAGTTTGTGAGACCCAGGGCGGAGAGCACAAAGATAACAACCAATGACATTCAGATGTCTGCTTCTAAAATATTAACCGAGGAAAACTAACATGCAGCGTTCTTCATATGCTTCATTTCGGTTCCTTAATACTGCAACACACACTACGACGTGTAAATTTAATAAAAAAGAGAAGTCAACAGTGAGCACCAAAGCGTGTTAGCAACCAAATTGCTAGAAAGAGGATTAACGAAGCCCTTCGAGCATCAAAACAAAGCATAAAAAACTTAATTGAGCAATTTTCATAAAAACTTTAGGCATTCTCCATCAGGGCACAATGCAGATACTCACGTTTCTGCAATTGCAAATGTTACGTACGTATACATACAAAGGGAGAAGTCTATGAGATTCATGTGACAAATGAGATTCATCATACGCTAAAGGAAATGTGCATAAGCAAACAATAAAGAGCCATACCGTCCTAGTTTTGTGTTTGGGTACTTCCAAAGCTGGCACATCATATTTCAAATTACTAGGTGAATTGACATTAACTTTCAAAGTACTTTTCCCTTCATTTTTCACCACAAGAAACAGTTCCTTGGACCCTGTCAAAATAAAATAGGCAGAGGTTATTTCTTCACAGAAAAACATGTCAAAGAGAGTAAAGTATTAATCCAAATCCACGCTAATTTCCCCACTTCCACTAGGTAAAAGCCACATTCTGCACGCATGTAACTGCAAAGAGTTCACACAATGCACGCATGCCATTTCCTTTCAACTCAATCACGTAAATATATACTACTATTCAACTCAATAAGTTAAGGCAATGCATGCATACCATTTCCCTTCAACTCAATAGTCTCAATTACGTAATTATATACTACTCTTCAACTCAATAAGTTAACGCAATGCATGCATACCATTTTCCTTCAACTCAATTACGTAAATATATACTACTCCTAGGGTAGATGGACTATAATAAAAACTTTATATGACTCACAAAGGCACGAGGGTCTACATTACTCCTTCACCACATCCTAGCCAGTCACCTGGAGGTCTAGTTAAAGCTCCACTACTTGACAATGATGCCACTCAAAGTTAGATAAAAACATTCTCTCCACTGATCAGATTATATGCATCCCACTTCACTAAAAATCACCACACAGCGTGCAACCTTTAAACTTCCTCTACAGCCATGGAAAAATCCTGTAAACCCTAGGACAATTAGAGTTTAAACTTCTACCATCCCGGGCAAAAACTAACTTCTTCATTCAAGACTCAGCTCATACCAAAAAAAATTATCTATAGAACTTCAGAGCACCAAATTACAGATACGATCTTGCATTGTAATCAAATCATGAGAAGCTCCAAAATGATTTCAAAATGAAATACCGCCACGTTTCGAGGATTGAATGCAGGCAAGCATCTCTTGGGCCTTGCAACTAGTCAATGATCCTTCACAGCTGCCATTACTCTCCAAATCCGGCGTGCTTGCCGCCTTACCGACTCCTTTATCAACTGCAGTGGCATTCTTCTCATCGGCAGGTGGGCTCGGAGCAACTGAACTTTTACTGTTCTCATTTTCCTTGGGCCCCTTCGAATCAATCGGCAATGTCTCACTATTACTATTATTATCCTGATTGCCCTTCTGAGATTGCCTCTGCTTATCTTCCTGAGATTTCCCTGCATTTATCGGATTTGCATTCGATTCATTAACCGGGCTCCCAGTGGGCGAAACCTAGAAACGAATCAACTTCAAATGAAAAAAAACTTCGCTTCAATTCGAAACCAAAACCTAATAAGAAAGCAAAATAAGCAAAAGAAAATTACCTGTGGAGTGATGGAACCATTGTTTGGCCCGCCGGCAATCAACTTCCGGATATGAAAACCCAAAGAACCATCGCAAGTGCTCGAAAAAAATACGAATATGAAAACAACCGCGACAAACCCATTTCTATCCATTCTACAACGCTACAGAACTTGAAAAAAAAAGGCCAAAATTTTTAGCTTGTTCCGATTATTTCAATCGAAACGAAGTTAAGATAACTCATTTTTTCAGCAGAATTTGGGGGTTTTGTTAGTCCCACTATTAACTCAAAGCTTAGGTTTTAAGCAGACCAATACAAACAGATTCCAAAAAACACAGAAAAATATAAATCAAAATCAAGTTCAAATGGGAAGAGAAAGCAAAGGAATTAAGGAATTTTAGGGTTTGTGAATCGTCGTCGGTAGATCTAAATTGCCCATCGACCGAAAATTTGAGATTGCGTGGAGGGCTTTACCGTCATTTTAACTTCAATAGAAACAATATTTGTCACAAACAATTGACTGCCTTCAACTTCACCAATGAAAGGCTGACGCGTGTAGTATCTCAACAATTGGGCCTTTTTAGCCCACTAAATTTTGGGCTTAAATATACTTTGTCTTAATCTCGTTTGGTGATTAGGGCTGTCAATGGAGCGGATTTTAATCCGAATCCGATCCGAGTCCGATTCGAATTTTAGTATATTCGATCGATTAAAATATTCGATGGGTCAGATCCGATAGCAAATATCCATAATCCGAAATAAATGGGTTGGATTTGGATTCAATGAGTCCGATCCGTTAAAGATCCGAATCCGAATCCGAATTTTTATATTATATTTTATTAAATTTATACATTATATATAATACAATAGTAATAAAGATACTTCAATGTAATGTATATGTCATTGTAATTAATAATATATTATTTATTAATTTTTAAGGTACTTTTTTTTAACAAAACATTATATAGTTTTCATACATATTCTAAAATATTTTTCTACATTATTTAATTTTATTTTTAACATAAAGATGCATTTTTTTTATAGAATACTAATTAATTAGTCTATATATTAACGATCTCTATTACATACACCATATACATACACATATATGATATGTTATTAGAGATATCTATTATATACTATCATTAAATGAACAACTAATAATCTCTATAGTTGTTAGAGATCTTTACTAAATATATTATACATAAACGTATTTATATATAATTCTAAATATATATTGTCATTAAATGAAAAATTAAATATGGTGCATAATTATTAAAGATCTCTTATATATATAATACATTTTTACACGTTTATATATTTATATATTAAAGAATTTTTTTTTATTTATTTTTTGGTTCAAGCATAAATTTTTTTTGTCATATCGGATCGGATCGGATTTTTTTATCGGATCTCGGATTTATTCCGAATTCGGATTCGGAATAAAGACTAAAGATCCTATAGGATTTCTGGTCGGATTCGGTAGTCGGTCCTTGTAATCGGATTCGGATCCGAATTGCACTGATTTGCTCCAGATCTGATCCATTGGCAGCCTTATTGGTGATATCCAATAAATGAATTATTTAAGTACAATAATCCCAGCATTTAAAAAAAAAAAAAAATCGAATCTGGTTCAGTGATATCCGACAAATTAAATAATAAATATAATAATATTTGCTATGCAATTCACTCGTCCCATAGGTTTAGATACAATTGAAAATTTGAGAATTGTACATTATAATGTATTATTGTTTTCAAAATGATGGCATAAAATGATAAAAATTTCAATTTCTATGGACTATACTCAAAAGTTTGATATGTTCGTCATTATTAAAGACTAAAATTCAAAAGATGGGAAAAAATATCGTCGTACATAGTATGCAAACGAATTGAGTCTACTCATAACCTAACAGGCTGTAAACAATCAAATGGAAGAGAAGAAAAAACTCATTATATTTGTGGAAAAGAAAGAAGGAAAAAAAGTGTTTCTACCAACTAATAAAAACGCACTATTGAACCTACACCAAAACTGAAAAATACAAAAATACAATAGATACGTCAACAGCCCCCCCCCCTCTCCCCCCTCAAGTTGGAGATCGGTGAGCATTAACCATCCCAATCCCAACTTGGACAAGATAGAAGCAAAACGTGGAGCAGAGAGGAATTTGGTGAAAACATCTGCAAGCTGCAAGCTGGAAACAACGTGTTGAGGTTGAACAAAACCACACTTGTACTGATCACGAACAATGCGACAGTCAATGCCTAAGTGTTTAGTTCGCTCATGGAAGACAGGATTGGAGGTGATATGTAACGGGGCTTGATTATCACTATAAAGAGGAACTGGTTGAGCTAAGGAGATCCCAAAATCCTTCAATAGATAAGAAAGCCATTGAAGTTCGCAAACAGTGGCTGCCATGCTGCGATATTCTGCCTTAGCCGTGGAGCGAGAAACGGTCACTTATTTCTTTGATTTCCAAGAAATAAGAGAGGAACCCAGAGAAATACAAAACCTCGTAATGGAGCATTGTGTGTCAGAACACACGGCCTAATCGGCATCATAATATGCCTGAAGGTGGAGAGAGTTAGCGCAAGGATAAAAGAGACCAGGGGTAGGACAACCCTTGAGATAACGCAGTACGTGCAAAGTGGTATCCCAATGCGGTTGTCGTGGTGAAGTCATAAAGTGGCTAAGTTGTTGAATAGCATAAGTAATGTCAGGCCGAGTCATGTTCAGATAAAGCAAACGCCCAACCAAACGTCTATACTTATCTGGTTCAGGCAACAGGGGGCCATCTGTAATATTCAATTTATGAGTTTTGGACAAAGGAGTGGGGATAGGCTTGGCCCCAAGAAGACCAGTGTCATGGAGGATGTCAAGAATGTACTTTCGCTGGTTCAAATATGTCCCTTCATCAGATCTAGCAATTTCAATGCCCAAGAAATACTTGGCATGCCCCAAATCCTTAATGGTAAACTCCTGATGCAAATAATTCTTGACAGATGGAATAACGCTTTCACTAGTGCCAGTGAGAAGCACATCATCGACATACACTAGAAGAGCTAAGAACTCAAAATCAGAACATTTAGTGAACAAGCAGTGGTCATTTGCAGATTGTACAAAGCCATAAGCGCTTAACTTAGAAGTAAATTCGATATTCCATTCCCTAGAAGCACGTTTAAGCCCAGAGAGAGACTTAACCAACTTGCACACTTGGCCAGGAAGAGCCTTAGTGTAACCTTCAGGTGGAGTCATATAAACGTCTTCATGAAGTGTGTCATGAAGGAAGGTATTATTGATGTCTGGCTCATTTAATGCCTAGCGTTTGATGGTAGCCAAGACTAAGAGCAGCCTCACTATAACAAGTTTGGCCACTGGTGGAAAAGATTCACAATAGTCCACCCCTTCCACTTGATTATATTCATTTGCCACAAGCCTAGCCTTATACCTTTCTATGGATCCATTGGGTAGGTATTTCACTTTGTAAACCCACTTGCAGCAAATGGGTTTCTTCCCTTTAGATAAGTCACCAAGGTTCCAAGTTTGATTTTGCTCTAATGCTTGTAACTCGGCATTCATAGCATCAATCCATTTAGGATCAGCACAAGTTTGTCTATAAGTACGAGGCTCATGAATACTAGACACATTTGCTAGGAAAGCAAGATATTGAGAATTGAAATGAGGAGTAGAAATAAAAGGAAAGCAATGAATAGGATAAGAAGTACCTGCATATACCTTCGAACTAGTGTCATCTGCAGCCGGAGTAGGTGACTGGATAGCATTTGAGACAAAATCAGTGAGCCACTGAGGTGGCCTCTTGATTCTAGTACCTTTGGTGGGGGGGCTCAGGATGCGTGGGGGAAGAAAGGGTGGCTGAAGGAATCAAACATGAATCAAGGGTGGATGAAGTTGCACATTCTGGAGAAGAAGGTGAAGTATCAAAGGATTTTGCAAATGGAAAAGGGAGAGGCGTATGATCTTTAGGAAGAGACTGATAAGGGAATATGTCTTCATGAAAATCACATTCCTAGATACCAGTAACTTGTGAGTCTCTAAATCATATAATTTGTACCCTTTCGGTCCCAAATTAAAGCCAAGAAAGACATTTGAAAGCTCTAGGATGTAATTTGTCTTTGTGTGGCGAAGTGTTGGAGGCATAACATAAACACCCAAATGTTCTAATCATGGAGTAATCAGGTGGTTTGTTATAGAGTAAATCACAAGGTGTTGTCCACTTTATAACAGCAGAGGGTATCCTATTTATGAGGTATGTAGCCATGAGAAGTGCCTCCCCCCAAAATTTACTTGGTAATTTTGCTTGAAATAACAAGGCCCTAGTCAACTGCAGAAGATGTTTATGCTTCCTTTCTGCAGTGCCATTTTGTTGAGGAGTGTAAGGGGTAGTTCTTTGGTGTAAGATCCTAGTAGAAGCCAAAAGAGACTGGCAATCACGATTAAGGAATTCGGTCCCATTATCTGTTCTAACTTTCTTAACAGTAACATGAAATTGATTTTCAACCATCTTCAAGAAGTGTGACAAAGAGCTAGTAACTTGGGATTTATGGGAAAGAAGAACTGTCCAAGTAGCTCTACTATAATCATCTACAACAGTTAAAAAGTATTGTGCACTAGAAATGGATGCTTGATGATAAAGACCCCACACATCCAAGTGTATTAATTCAAAGATAGAAGCAGTTTCAGAATGACTATGAGGAAAACTCAAACGCACTATTGAACCTACACCAAAACTGAAAAATACAATAATACAATAGATATATCAACACAGGCTATCTCAATAAAAGTTCGAGCTTATATAAGTTTCTAACATGGCTCGAGCTGAGTTATTCTTGTTCATAGGCTCGCGATTTTTCAATATTTATTTTAATTTTTATACAACAATATAATAATATACTAATTTTCGAATTTGACCCGAGCTCGAGCCTACAGCTCGAACTCAATGAAATAACAGAAAATTTTTGAACTCGAACCTATAATTTATCCATAAATTCTAGTCAAACGAATCGAGCTCAAGTCGTTTTTTTTTACTCATTGGGCTCGAGCTCTAACCTGGAAAATAGACCAAAATTCTGCTCAACTCGTTTGCATCTCTAATTACACCGCTTTTTTCCATTTTAATTATTAAAAAGATGACGGTATATCTATATTATTTATACTATAATGATTAAAAATTGTATAATTCAATTTTATGAACTAGGTCTTACTTGAGTCATCAAAAAATATAAAAGCAAATAATTAGTAATATTATATATAACAATATATTTTTTGCCACATGAGTGTCTTTATCAAGATTTGTGAGTAGAGAAAATTAAGGTTGCAAAAGTACTTTTTTGTTAAGGAAGCCTCTTCTTATGAATCTCTTAGAACAGGCAGAATTCCGACTAAGCAAGAAAGCATAATTCAGCTTTTTCATAGCTTTGGCTCATGTCCTCTCTTCCACTTCACGCATGTTTAGTTAATTAGAACCAATCAAATCAATTCATTTAATTTTATTGTTTTCTATATGATAACATCTAATATATAAATATATTTTTTATATATAGTTTGAATTGACTAACAAATAAAAATAAATTTTTTAGTCATGGCAGGTAAACTAATTTGTTCCGGAGCTCATAAAATAATTAAGCTTAATTAATCCAAATTCAACCTCTTTTACCAATGTGCATGCATGATTAGTACAAGTAAAAGTAATATTAGTGGCAAAATATAAAAGTAACAATATAAAAGTCGTTATCAATAATTGTATCAAGTGAGAACATCTTCTATTTTGTCACTAAGTAAGTTACTTTAGTCACAATAACTTTTATCTTGTCATAAGATTCACTCAATAGTGACAAGAATTAATATTCTTGTGACAATCATTAACAACTAGTGATATACCTATAGCGACAACTTAGTGATAAAAAAAATTGTCATTAAGATTTTGTGACAAAATTCCATTGTCACTGTGTTGCCAACATAAGTGTGTTACTAATTATTAATTTTGGATTATGTTGTCACACTTTTAGAGTATGTTGTCACTATTGGTATTGTGCAAATTATGTTTTGTGACAATATAATTTTATTGTCACTAAATGCATATATTTAATGACGATTTTTTTATTATCACTTGTTATATTATCACTAGTTTACTTATTTATTTGTAGTGGATTAAGGATAATATCCTACAAAATTATAATTTGAGGACGTATTAATTGGAGGCATGAATAAATTGGTTAATTACAAAAAGTGATTTGAGAAGGCTTTTATTTTTGATAGCCCCGTAGAGATTGATAATTTTTTAAAGACAAATGAGTCGATTTGAAATAAGTGCCTCTATTTTTTTGTGTTTTTTTTTGGCGATCGTAGGCTTGTAGCTATGGATGTTATTTTTCGAAAAGCCTTGTTATATATTAATGGGGGCATTTTATGAATTTTTAAAAATAAATAAAATAATCCTCTAGTTTTACAATTGTTGTAGTAATAACATATTAGACTCAAATCTTCATAAATTAAAGTGCGTTGGTACTGACTGGACAATAATAAAGGCTATAATAACAAAAAAATCAGACTTCAAGGATCACATATAATATAATTTTGATATCCAATGCGCATTAATAAATTTCAGAAAGTATACAGAAACCCAGATTTTAATTCAATATTCATGCAATTGAATTTTGAAAATCAAATTTTGAATGGAAAAAAATTTAATAACCCAACCACAACCGGCGTAATTTTGAACGACACATCCTTCATTTATCAATTTTGCTACCTGTAATACTTAATTGTAGACTGTGCTATGTAATTAAATTCAATTCATGGCCCTTCGATTTCTTTTCTTTGGACGACTTATGTCATTTGCAGCCTTTTACACACACACACACATGTGTGTGTGTGTGTGTGTATAAAATCTCCTGTCTGATACTCTGATTCTCATAATCACTTTTTTTTCAGTTGCTTGTGAGTAATTGTCTGAGGGATTCCCCTTGTTCACCCTCTGTCAGCTTGGCTACTTCATGCTTTCTTGATTCTTGGCCAAGATTTTCACACAGTTGTAGACACACACCACACACACACACACACACACACATATATATATATATATATATATATCCATGCAAGTGGTTATTCAGAACATGCTTTCCGAGATGGAAACAAAGGAAGAAATGGCAGCGATTTTCAAGAGGTTCGGCGACGAACAGAGCACGTTGCTGGACCAATACGAGCGCCTCTCTTTTGAGGTGCAGCTGAGCCAGGCCATGCTTGGCCGGAGCCTGTCGGAGCCGGCGGTGGGCCGGTGCCAACCGCTGCCACCGAAGCTGGTGGCGAAGCCTGTCAAAAAAGGGCGGCGCGGCGGCGGCCGTGGGGCGGGGTTTCAGAAGGTGATGAAGAGGCTCCTCAGCCCGATACTCGGCCAGAAAGGAGGACGGAAAAATGCGGAGGCGACCCCGAGTCCCAAGGACCCAATGTTTTGGAAAACATTTAGCAGATCTTTAAGGGTTTGAATTGATCGATGATTAATGAATTAATTAATGTTGCTATACTATGTTAAATTAATTTTGGTTGGAAATTAATTAGTTTTTTTTTTCTTGCCTTTTAATTTTCAATTATATGGTCATGTATGTATGGCACATATAAGGATGAAAATTCAGGCAAAGGTTCATGTGTATGTATGCTTTTGTGGAGAGCTCACATTTCATCTTTTAGGTTACAAAATCTCTATTGAAAATCCATATTGTTCATCTTTTTTGAGTAGAAAAAAATCTTGATTTTGAGAAGAAAATAATTGTTTCTAAAATGATGGTGAATAATTAAATGGTTGAACTAAACCCGGCTTAGCTCAACCAATACTAATTACATGGTCAGTGTGATACGCCTGCTATATGAATTGTTAAATTCGACCAAATCAAGGTTGGATAAGAAATTTTCGATGGTAATTGGTACTTTCCACTCTTACAAATATATTAGCTCGGCACTTTACACTCTTGAAAATATATTAGTTCGGTACTTTGCACTCTTAAAAATACATTAGCTTGGCAGTACTTTGCACCTTTCATCTATTCCCATTGAAATTTTCAATCAGAAATAATATTCTAGCCAAAATTAAAATAAATTATACAAAAATAAATTAATAAAGTAAGCAATTGAAAACAGACTTCACATTGAGAATATAACATAAAATATTTCTTTTTGACTGCTTTTTATTGGTTTTTTTTATTGAACTATGCATATCACACAAAAATTTGTATCATTGTCACTCAATGACAATCTTATTTCTCGATGCTATATGTGTTTCTAAAGTAATAGAAAACCTGGCATTACCAATTTGAATCAATCTTTTGCTAGTAAAAATACTAAATTTAGGATGTATTATTAGTAATCAATTTCTAGATTACCTTCTGAATTTATGAGAGTATCTTTTAATTTCAAGATTACCTTATGAATTCTAGAGATTTTTTAATTTTGGCAAAAATATTATTTCCAATGGAAATTTTTAATGGAAATTGGTGGAGGGTACAAAGTGCCAAACTAATATATTTCAAGGGTGCAAAATGTCAAATTTAAATTTTAAAGTACATAGTGCCAATCAAATGTGTTTAAAGAATGCAATATGCCAAATTTTCATTTTTCAATGAAGGAGGATGAATGTCCTATCAGTCTCATTTTGTTAGTTCCTAATCATACGATGAATGTTTAACACTGATCATATGATCTGTTAGTTCAATCAAATCATGATTGGATAAGAATTTTCCGACGAAGGAGTGTGAATGTGCTATCTAGTCTCATATTTGTGTTGTACCTAAGTCGAATTGCTCCTTCTCTTTATTTTCCCTTTTTCTTGTTAATATTAATTTCCATCTAAACCTAGCTTTTAAAAGAATGGAGTATTTATTAATTAACGATTCAAATCTTCTAATCATTTTTCATATTACACTTTATATTCTACTATCTGAATTTAAATTATAGCATGTACACAAAAAATTATCCTTTAAAACCTGGGATTTTTACTAGTTTGTAATGAATAAATACTAAAGTGCTCTGCCCCGGAAACTAGACAACTGCAGCGCACTAAATTGTAGCCAACACACACACACCCACACACACACACACACATATGTATATATATTTGATTAATTAAGGCCATCTCAATTCTACAGACGTGCCTGCTCAAAATAAATGCTATATTTTGAATTTAAATGAACATTTAAATTTGAATTCAAATAAACATAGTAAATACTAAATAGTATGTAATGAAGAAATACTTTAAGAAAAATAAAGTTATAAATCTACATTCCACTTTTTTTTTCATTTTCTTTTTTTTTTATGGTTATTAATCGATAAATAAATAGATATAAATAAAACTTGGACTTTGGACTATTCATTTTTGCATTTAATAAAAATGGCTATGATAAGCACGGCCATTTTCCAATCACCCGCCATGCTTTCGTGCCATCAAGCTTCCACTTTTCTTTACCCGATGCTCAATCCCACTTCCTTATCCGCCGGAAACACAGTCCTCCGCCGCCGGAAACTTTACGTCTCCGCCACGCCGGTCGAAGAAAAGCACAATATTAATTTTGCACCCACGAGTAGCATAAAATCTCAAGCCCAAGATTTTCTTGAATCTGTGATAACAATGCCCTTCTCCCAAAAGCTTGAAGCGTTTGAGAAGCTACTGAGCAATGGAGAAATGCAGACGATATCGGAGTTCAATCGTCTGCTTATGTCGCTGGTTTCAGCAGATGAGTTTGATTTGGCGTTGAAGCTGAATTCCAGTTTATCGTCTTATGGGTTGTTCCCCGATGATTGGACGTATTCGATTTTGGTGAACTGTCACTGCAAGAAAAACGAGCCGATTGAAGCGAAAAGGGTTCTGGATTACATGCTGAAGAAAGGGTTTGTGCTTGACGTTGCTGCATTCACTACATTGATCAACACATTTTGTGAAAAGGGAAGGCTAAAGGATGCCTTTGAGGTGTTCGACATAATCTCTAGGATAGGGTGCGAGCCCACAATCAACACATACAATTGCTTGTTGAAGGGACTGTGCTATGTTGGGAGGGTAGAGGAAGCTTATGACTTGATGGGCAATATCAAGAACTCGTCTTCCATGACACCGGATATTTATACTTACACTACAATGATGGATGGTTTTTGTAAAGTGGGAAGGTCGAACGAGGCATTAGAGTTGTTGGATGAAGCTTTAGAAATGGGGTTGACACCAAATGTGGTCACTTATAACACTTTATTCAATGGCTACTTCAAAGAAGGGAGGCCTTTCTGTGGATTCAAATTATTGAAGCGAATGAGGGAGAGGAATTGCAAACCCGATTACATTAGCTATAGCACGTTGTTGCACGGATTGTTGAAATGGGGTAAAATGAAAGCAGCTTTGGGAGTCTATAAAGAAATGGTTGAAATTGGTTTTCGGGTGGATGAGAGGATGATGAACACCTTATTGAGAGGTTTGTGCAGGCGTTCAAGAACAGAGAAAGAATCGCTGAAAGATGGGTACAATGTGTTTGAGGAAATGAGGCAACGAAATTATACCATTTGTAACGATGCGTATGAACTCGTGGTTGAAGCTTTCTGCAGAGGGAGGGAGATGGATAGAGTTTTTGAGATTTTGAATGAGATGGTTAGAATCGGATATTCGCCCAAGACATTCACTTTCAACATTGCCATTCACGGTCTTTGTGATGTTGGAGAGGTTGACAAGGCACTGGCAGTTTTAACAATGATGCACAAAGATAGAAAGCCTAGTGGGATTCCTTTCAAGGTGCTGATCGATGAGTTGAATCGACAAGGAAGGTTATTAGAGGCTCGTAATGTTTACGGGGTAGCATTGAAAAAGGGGGTGGTGCCTAAGAGGAAGCCTAAAATACTTTGCTGAACAAGAACCAAGATAACAGAGATATTGTATGGATCATCATATGAGATTTTGGATATGTACGTTTAACAGTATGAGCTTGGTGAATTTGTAATGTTAGGGTTCATTTGTTTGTATGATTTTCAAATTTGAATATGGCAAGTTTTACAACTTCTTGACTATGTAAACGATGCTTCCTTTACCAAAACAAATATCGTCAAAAACAATCTCTCTTGGGGCTGTTTCTCTTAAATGTAGGAGTAACTGAACCTTAACTACATGAAGATATAGACATTTCTCAATTCCAAAAGGGAAGAAGACGCCGGGTTTCCAAAAACCATGAAGGACTCCTCACACACGATACCTAAGTAAGCTATGCACGGCTCATGTACTGCCCAGTTCTCGTATCTATCAAAATTTCCTGGCCAACATCTATGAACAACGGGACGCTAACCACAGCACCAGTATCAAGAGTAACAGGCTTAGAACCCCCTGCAACAGAATAGAACCAAAATCGACTAATAAACATATGAAGCAATTAACTAAAAGCATAATACAACGCAATATGAGGGCTCCCGGTACCTTGAGCTGTGTCGCCTTTCACGCCAGGATCAGCTTCAACCACGGTTAACTTCACTGTGATGGGGAGTTCGAAATCAATGACCTGCAGCAATGTCAATAGTGAGCCTCTTAGTTGGAGAAGTAAAGCATAAAAGTAACTCTAGAAAGTGGTTTTAGTGGTCAAGAAAGGCGAATTGCATAAACCCAAATCGAGAACTTGAGACTAACCTTGCCCTTCCAGAATAGCAAATTACAGTCCATGCCTTCTTTCAGCCACTTAGATTTATCTCCGACATCTGCGTCATTGAGACGGTACTCTTCATATGTACTCTGGATCATACACAGTGACATTAGTCTTTACCACGTAAACTAGACTATTTCACCTTTTCAGATAGTTTGACAGTAAACCATGTTGTCCTGCCACAAGCATCAAATGTACAGAAGAACTGTGTAATGAGTATCAAGACAGCGAGCCGACTAAGGAACATAATAATCACATACCAAGTCCATGAAAACATACTGGGCACCATCTTTGTAAGTGTATTGCTTGGTTTCCTTGAATATGTCAGCTTCTTCTATCTGTTAATACGTTACAATGAAATGTAACATGAGCACTCGAACTGGTAATAACGCTGGAATACTTAGCAGACCATCGAGCCTTTCGGAAGTACTTTTCAGAGTTCAGACAGGCTGAACAAGCTTTGCATCACAAAGCTTGTCCAAAACCAAGTTCAATAAAGATGGAAAAGCACTTGAAACGAGCGAATCGAGTGTCTTAATTCCAGTAATGAAATATACTAAAGAACTATTCCATCTCAAGATCAATGCTCAAAATCCAGTAAGTGTATGTGCAAATTACCTTACTTCCAGCTCTGAAGGTCTTCTCAACTTGATTTCCAGTAACGTAGTTTCGCAGTGTGGTTCTAACAAATGCTGCCCCTTTTCCAGGTTTCACATGGAGGAACTCTAAACAATGCCAATGAAACCAGAGCAATTACAACTTACAAGCGCCATTACAAGCATACAAAGACTAAAAAATTAATCATCAAACAGACTAAGAGAAATTTTCCATAGAAATCCAAGAATCACATACACACACGCACACACGAGAAATCCAAGAATCACACACACACACACAATAAAGAAAGGGGAAAGCAAGTGGTGAAACTAGGGGGATTACCAATAACCTTCCAAGGGCTTCCATCGACTTCAATGTTGAGGCCGACTTTAATATCGTTGCTAGTCAGAGCATATATTCCTACAAACCAAAAACACAGCGACATTTACAATGCAAGCCATCAAATTTTGGGGAGTGGGCAAACAAAATGAACAAGAGAAACAACATACTGGGTAATGTGGGCCGGCGCGTGGAGACTCTGAGCTGCGGCACAAGGAGTCGGTTCGAGCCGTAGGAGAGTGAAGCGGAGGGTGGCCGGAGACAGGGGCATTTGAAAGCGAATATTCCGGCCATGGTCGGAATCAGATTCCCCGGTGATGGCGCAAAATGGTGCGGAGCTGAGTACACTGCCTTGGATAAGGGAGAAGACGTGGGCTCAACTCAGAACATTACTCCCACTCTAATTCTGTGTGTGTGTGTGTGTGTTTTACAGGAGACAAAATGACATTGGGCCTTATTTTAGTTGTTGATAAAATTTAGCCTCATTGGATGAGTCTATTTTTGGGCTTTTTTCAGTCGATTAGAAAGAACAACAAATTAGGCCCATCTAAGAATTTTGTACTCTTTAAGTGCCACACAACCTTTACTTTTTAATCAAGAAATGAAAGAACACTTTTTAATCAACCCCAATCTTTGGGTCGTTTAGTGCTTTTTGCCCTCTAATCAACTCGTACCCAACTGAATCGACGAAAACGAGCTTGTCACAACACGTGCAGAGCACATGCGGCTCAACCCTACAGAATATTACCAAAATATGCGCTCGGAAAAAAAAAAAAGGTTTAAGAGGTTATATTGCACATTTTAAAATGATTAGGAGACAATTCCATTACATTGTAACGAATGATGACAGAGTGTTGAAAGTCTCAAAGTCGGGTGGTTCGCCACGACTAACCCTATATTTTTTTACTAATAATTTTTCTTCCACATTTGACTCAATATACGGAGTTTGCTGCAATTTACACCAAAAGTTATCCTTAAAAAGAACAATAACAATATAATAATAATAATAATGAAACCAAAAATTTGAAACCTAATAACAAAAGAAAACTCGTGGTTAACATCTCCTTTTCCCAAATTAGGTGGTTAGTGACGTCACGATGACGAGGCGACGACGTCACGGAGCATTTAAGGGCCATACTTTAAAAAAGCAACAAATAAACGGACGATGATAATGATGATTGCTTCAACACCAAAACTAACAAAAGATAAGCGTGCACCAACCAAACACGACGTTAGCGACATTATCCCAGCTGTACAGCTGGCACCCCACACATGAATTTCTCCGAAGCACTTTTAAATCTTTTATCTTTTTGTTTTCTTATGAAACCGATTTGAAATTCTTTATAAATATTAATCAAAATATCAAGCCCACACACTTATTCAAGCAGAAAGGAAAAAAAAAATAAAGAGGGTTTGATTAATCCTAATATTATTAAATTCAAGCCCTTACCACTAAATTATATGCCCGTTAACTTAAACTTTTTATCTATGAGTTTTGAAAGTGTATTGGCATGCTTTTTTCTTAAAATTATGTCTCAAATCTTAACTTAATTCTCATGAATTTGATATATAGTATTTAGTAAAACCAATGAAAAAGCATGATCAATATTTGAATTATATAAAATTCTTAATCATGAAAAAAGCATGCTCAATCATGAATGTACAATTTTGTACATGCACTTAATATTGATTTCTTTACTTTAAGGTTATCTAACTTGGTGTTTGAGGGTTTTTTTTTTTTTTTATTATCTTTTTTCTCGGTTCTTGTCAATGTCAATAACAATTATAAGGTAATTTAAATATATATATATATATATATGAAATTTCTGAAATATTTTTTATTTTGACAAAAAAAAAGGAAAATGCGGAGCAAAAATTGAGAAACTGAAAAAGGGGGATATGGTGGCTTCCAGGGTCTTGCATTTGCATGGGTTTATGTAATCCTCAATTCATCTTTTATATTTCTCCGGTCACCGGAATATTCTCTCCGGCCAGTCTTCCGCCGCCGCCGTCCTTTAGTGACACAAGTCCTCGATTAAGGGCACTGGCCCGACATAAACGCCAATCACAATCAACGCTTTCAACTTCCTCAAAACACAAACAATTCGTGCAAAAAGAATTCTTTTTTTAATTTACTGCTATAAGTTGGTAAGTTCCCACTTCAAAGTTTCAATTTTTGTCAGATTATTTTATTATGCTTCTGCTCAAATTATTCAAAAAATTCAATCTTTGCTCAACCCCATTAACTTATTATGCAGTTTTTATTCTGTCTTCACTAAAAATGGAGAGTGGGGTGTGCATGAATGGGATGTGCTCCGCTTCAAACTCGGTGGAATGGAAAAAGGGGTGGCCTTTGAAATCCGGGGGTTTTGCTACTCTCTGTGGTAATTGCGGGTATGAATCGCGTATCCAAGATCCCTTCTCTCTCTCTCTCTCTCTCTCTCTCTCTCTCTGTTTTCATATTTTTTCATTTCTAATTTTAGTCTACCGACATGGGATTCTGGGAGTTTTTTGGTGTTAATGTGGTATTTTGTTTTCAGTTGTTTTGATTGATAATTCAGTTGTCTGTCAATAAGCATAAAGTTTTAGCACATACATGTAATTTTGAGCTGAGTGGCCCTTTTCTGTATTCTGTTACTATGGACATTCAGAAAACCTGAAAAATCTTGTGGAGCAACTTGTGTAAGAAAGGCAACTTTGGTTGGTCAGTGGATATTGAATAGGAAGCTGATCTGGTTTTAGTTGGGATTTGAAAACCTTAATCATAGTATCTTTCCTAAGTTTTCTATCTGTAAGAGGTTGATCTTGAGTGCGTTTTTCTATCGTGCACAAAGCATTAACATTACCTAGTTATTGAGAATTAGGTAGATCCAAGAAAGAGTTTGTGCTACCTTTAGATAATAAGTTTTGCTTATCTGATCATTAACAATATATGTATGTGTGTGAGTTGATGAAATCATGTAGAGAACATAACGCTTGCAAATGGGTTGACAACAGGACTGCCTATAAAGAATTGGTCTTCTGCGAAACGTTTCACTTGGAGGAAACCGGTTGGAGGGAATGCACTTCATGTGGGAAGGTGAGCAGACTAATTACTCGTCATCATCGTGTTTAATATAATACTTAGCTTACAATTTAATTTACCAGCCCCCCACCCCCACCCCCATCCCCTCTGGCTTAGTCCATGTCTCTTGTAGAATCCTGCCAATTTGTACTGATATAGCTTGACTGGCGTTTTTTCATTGGCAGCGTCTTCATTGTGGTTGTATTGCTTCTAGTTCATTGCTCGAGCTACTTGACACGGGTGGTGTGAATTGTAGAGGCTGCAGCAAGAGCTCCATGTTTCCTTTTGTAAGACCAATTTATGCATTTTGAGATTGCGAACTACTGGACAATGGATGTCATCTGCTGGTGCACCTACTGTATCTTTTGTGTGTGTGTGTGTGTGCGCGCACGCGCGCGTGGAAGGGTTATGGAGCTTTCTTGTTCTTTTAAATTATCTTCTTTTACGCAGAATACATGTTATCTATAAACTTAGATATGAACGAGTGTTTCATATATATAGTTTCTTCAATCCTGATATATAATCTGATTTTTCCAAAGCTTTATGCAGACACCATCACAAGAAAAACACAAAGCATGTGGCCTGTCAACAGAAAATGGCATCAATCGGAATCTTGATAAGATGGAACCTTCACAATCTGCTGATGATGCTGAAAATAAGATGGAACTTGAATTCGCTGGTTCAGGAGAAGATATAGGGTATAAATTGTTCTCGAGTTTTAATCAGCCGTCTCTTGGACCATTGGAAGAAACTAAAAGTGCTAAAAGCATACACAACTCATTAGTTCAGACAAACTTGAGCATCAGCTTGTGTGCTCCGAATGCTGAAGAAAGGCAATTGAGTGGTACTGCGATTTCTTCGTTTCAACAGAGGTGTGGGCCCCGCCATCTCTTACCGAGGCTACCGCCAAATTCCATTCTTGCCCCTGGATTAGAAACAAATAATTCTACTGCCATTTCGCAGCTGCGCATTGCAAGGCCGCCCGTGGAAGGACGGGTCAAGAATCAGTTGCTTCCACGTTATTGGCCTCGAATAACTGACCAGGAGTTGCAGCAAATATCTGGAGAGTATCCTTAACAAATCATCATCATCAACTTCTTCTTTTCCTTTCTTTAAGATGTCACTTACCAACTGTGTATTTCCTTAATTTTTTCATCTTACAGCTCAAATTCTACCATTGTTCCCTTATTTGAAAAGGTTTTGAGCGCGAGCGATGCTGGTCGAATTGGTCGTCTAGTTCTACCTAAAGCATGTGCTGAGGTAAGTTCGTTACTAATCTATCCTTGATGTTTGAGAGTATGTGTCTACTTTTTGTTTTTCTTTACATTCTTTGTTTTCACTGCAAATAATTGGCCAAAATGCGCTTCTATTTGTCTACCAACTCTATGATTCTCTCTCTCTCTCTCTCTCTCTCTCTCTCTCTCTCATGACATTATCCTAACTCAATGTTCAGGCATATTTTCCACCAATCTCTCAGCCGGAGGGCCTTCCTCTGAGAATTCAGGATGTGAAGGGCAAAGAATGGGTTTTCCAATTCAGATTTTGGCCAAATAATAATAGCAGAATGTATGTTTTAGAGGGTGTCACCCCTTGCATTCAGTCAATGCAATTGCAAGCTGGAGATACTGGTATTATAAAGTATTTCTATTTTTTTCAATCAAAAAGGATAACCAACTAATTGTTCTTTCTTTACCTCTCTTCATGTGATTTTCATAGGTGAATCATTCAAAGATTACTTCTTTTTCTGACCTCTTTGAGGCGTTTCCTGCAGTTACTTTCAGCCGTATGGATCCTGAGGGAAAACTTCTGATGGGGTTTCGCAAAGCATCAAATGCTATTTCTTTACAGAAGGTAGCTATGCTTGTAATTTACAAATTGTACCACATTTAGCCTGGTATCCCGTTTTCCCATAATTTAAACTTGACCTGGCCCTAACTTATGGACAAAAATGCAATTATCCCTACGGTAGCTTCAAATGGTACTCAAAGTTCGAGAAAAATTGTGACGTTGTGGGTTGTTAACATAGCAGGATTCACATTATTCCATGAATAGTGGTGCATATCAAGGCGAACCACTCTTAGGAAATGCCGAAAATATACCTCTAATGAGTGGCTACTCCGGCCTTCTTCATTCGCTAAAAGGAAGCAGGAACTCTTCTATGACTATGGTGCCTAAGCATGTCTACACCGGGAATATCAGCCCTCACAATGTCTCCAAATCTGGAGACAATCTGCTGCCCCAATCATTCGTGCTTCCGGAGCGCAAACGAAGAAATATCGGCCCCAAGAGTAAAAGGCTACTTATCGACGGTCACGATTCATTGGAGCTGAGACTCTCGTGGGAAGAGGTGCAGGATATGCTCCGCGCACCGGTGAGCGTCAAGCCAAGCACTGTAGCGATAGAGGACCATGAATTTGAAGAATTTGAAGTAAGAAGCAGTCTCACACTTTCCAAGTTCACATTATTAATCCTCCATTTATTTATAATGACAAGTTATATTCGTTTCCAGGAACCACCTGTTTTTGGGAAGAGGAGTATTTTCATTGTTCGTCTGTCTGGGTAAGATAATAAACTGTTTGAGAGCACTTCCATGCCATGAAGTATTATGTAGAACAAGCCATAGTTCTTTTTTTTAGTATTAAGACGGTGGTATCACTAGCATATATTAGAGTATCACACAACGCAACAGGGTTGTTTCTAATGCCCATAAGTTTGTGATACTTAATTCTTTAGTTTCATACTTTCGAGAGAAGATTGAATGACGCACAAAACAACTCTAATCCAGGGATCATGAGCAGTGGGCTCAGTGTGATAGTTGCTTTAAATGGCGAAAATTGCCAATTGATTTTCTTCTCCCTCCCAGATGGACATGTCAGGACAATGTCAACGATCAGTCAAGGTTTGTTCGGTTTTTATACTTGAAAAGAAAATTGGGGAAAAAGTTAGTAGGACATACACTTAGTAGTGACCATTTCTCTTGTTTTGGGATCAGAAGCTTGTGTTCTGCACCAGATGAATTAAGCCCCAGGGAACTCGAGAATCTTCTCAGAATGAACAAAGGTATCATATTTCTGCCATGTCTTCTGTAACGTTAGATTATCTTTCTCGTTTCCTCTCTTAACAAGGACCTCGACAAAATTTATCTAGAAACTTGGATAACATCATCCACATATGTGAGATCAATATAAAAAGTTTATTAAAAATTATAACAATGGCATCGTTACACTATGTGGGCTAATTGACAGAATGAGTACCCATGAGGCGAAGATAAAATTATAAGGGAGGCATGTGCAATTTTGAAAACCAGAAGGGGTGTTTGTGCAATTTCCCAAACTCATTCTAACAGGAGAGAGCTCTGTAATTATTGATAGTAAAGAATTTGTAACCAACTCCCTTTATTTATTTATTTATTGGGGTGTGTGTGCGTGTGTAGAGTTCACAAAAAGGCGAGTCCCGACAAGCAAACCGGCCCATGATTCCGAACCTCAGGACATAGAAGCGCCTCCAAACGCTGCCCCTGCAGGAGACAACACGGGCGAACCCGTGGCTTCATCTGTAGCAACAACCACCAAACATCCAAGGCACCGTCCGGGCTGCTCCTGCATCGTGTGCATACAGCCTCCTAGTGGCAAGGGAAAACACAAGCCCACGTGCATGTGCAACGTGTGCATGACGGTCAAACGCCGGTTCAAGACCTTGATGATGCGCAAGAAGAAACGCCAATCAGAACGCGAAGCAGAGATCGCACAACAGAGGAACCAGCTTGCATCTGCTGCTAAGGAAGAAGCTGAGGTTGACAGCAAACCAGGGTTTGATAGTAGCGCAAAAAGATCAGAGAGTGAAATGCTTTTCAGAAGCCCGTCTCAGGAAAATGTTGAAATGTTCAAGGGAGGATTGGATTTGAATTGTTGTCCTGGTCGAGAAAATGCTGTACCATCAGGTCCGTCGCGGGTCAGCATGATGAGCCTTCTCCAAGAAGCTAGTTTACCTCTGGAGACATACTTAAGGCAGAATGGGCTTACAAGCTTGCTTTCCGAGCAACAGGCGGCTTTGCTGGCTGTGGCGCCCTGTGCACCGGGAGAGAACAGCATGGCCCAAGCACAGGAGGATCACAGTTTTTCGCCGGTTATTCAAGAGCATGAGGAGGGTAGCAATGAATTATCTGAAAAAGAACAAAGAGAAAACGATCCATCGTAATGTTTATCGGTTTTTTCGTTTTTCCTCTCTTATTTTTTTTTCGGATACAGATTTTATAGTTCAATCCCTGCTGCGAATGAATGTACATCGTATACGTATACATAATGTAGAACATTTGAATGTATACCCAACTGTATGCGTAAAGTAGATGACATGCTGCAGAATTGTAGATTATAATGCGCATCCATATATTTACAAGTTTCAAGGGAAAGAAAAGAACGAACTACTTACATCTCAGCAGTACTTGAAAGTGATGAAAAGCCCACTACAGGAGAAAAAAAGAAATTACATTTACAAAAACATCAAACCCTCTCCAAATCACTTCTAGCCAATTCTGTCAACACATCTTTATCTTCTATATAAATATGTAAGACCACGTTTCACAAAGTCAAAACCAAAAAAACTAAAAATAAAAAATTGCTAACTATTGAATATCAATATGTTTCAAACTAGTTCACAGATGAACATGTTCTTGGAGGCAAAGCCAAGGGCAGAGGATGAGACGGTCGATTTGTTGGTGGCGAAGGAGAACAATTCGCTCTTGGAGCCAAAGGTACAATCCCATTAAAGCTTGGCGATTTCAACATATTTTTCCCACTAATTGCCCCCGGTTCTTGAAGAGGAAACCGAGATGCAAACTTCATATCCTGTATGGCTTTGAGATGCTCCACAATGGTTCTCATGGTGGGCCTCTCTGATGGATCTACTAGGAGACATTTTTGAGCTATATCAGCAACCGTTCGCGCTGCTTTTGCTGGGAACCGACCCTTTAGCTGAGGGTCCATGATTAGGGACAGTCTACAATCATCGGCCAGGAAAGGGCGAGTCCACTTTACTAGATTTCTCTCTTCTTTAGGGTGCCTACTGTCGAGGTTTTTCCTGCCCGTGAGCAGTTCAAGAAGTATAATGCCAAAACTCCAAACATTGCTCTTCGGAGTTAGCAAGCCCCTCTCTAATGTCTCCACTGAAAGATTCGCTACAGCCTGAAAAAACAATGAGTAAATTGAGCAAGATGACCCAAATAAATAAGAATAGATTACAAAAGTATTTAAGACGGACACAAACTTCTTAAACAAATAAGAGTGGGTTATTTGCAATTCAACCAAACCTCAAGGGTCTGGTGTTAGTTACCCTATAAATAAATAAATAAAATCAAACGTACATAAATGCAGCAACATTCAGAAGAGGAGAGATAATGATGAGTAACTTGACAAAAAGCACTTACAGCTGAGCTGCTGGAGATATCCGCCTCTGGAATGTGGCTAATGCAACCATATCCCGAAAGCTTTGCACTAAAATCCTTGTCAATTTGTATATTCGAAGTTGAAAATTCATGAAACATTGCCTGTCCAGCAGAAAAAGTGTAAGTTACACTGAAATACTGGTGAAGTTCAGCTTCACATCCCAACACAGACACATTGCATATCGTGCCAAAGCATAAAATGGCTGGTCAGATATAATGGTCAGATAATTTTGATTACCTGAAAGGGTCCTTCCTCATGCAGGAAGGTTAGACCTTGTGCAGCACATAAAGCAACTTTCATTCTACTATTCCAGTCAATGGGTGGACCGTCTGATCTTCCATACAGAAGCCTATCTAAGCTCCCATGAAATAGCCTCTCGTAAACCAACATCCTGTGCTCTGAGCCTTCACGCGCATGAAAACCAATCAATTTACAGAGATATGGGTGTTGCAAAGATGCAAGTGTATTCACGTCATTCACAAATTCCTTCAAACCCTGGGAAAAAAGCACGATAAACTTGTCAGGCAGATAAAATGTAGAGGTGTTAAGACAAATTATATGCGATACAATGGTTATTTATATTATTCTTTCCACAAAACAGTAAGATTACCTGGTTGCAAGGGTGAATACGAGTCACAGTGGCATCTAACTTTCTTGGTCCAGAACCATCCGCCCCAAAAGAAGCACGGTAGATGACAGAAGAGAGGCCTTCAGACATGCATCTCTCAGGCGAAAAATTATGACAAGCTGATGCGATTTCCTCGTATGAAAAATTAACCAATGTTGTTCCTTTAGACATCACTGGCGGTAAAGGAAGTGGGCCCGACATATCAAGAGGGCCACTACTGTTCATCATCTTAAAGCTTGTTGTGGCCTTAAGAGCATTAGTAGCATTAGCACCACGCTGGTGAAGGGAGAGGAAGAGGTTGAGGGCTTGGTGAATTATTATATTCTTTCATGGACCCAAAACGACTCCTGGGCTCTTCTTGTTCCTCACATTCAGTAGGAGCGAGCACATCTTGTTCTGCAGCATCAAGACTTGACGGAGCAGATAATGCCCGTGTCCTGCTACTGCTTATGCTGTTATTTGTCTGAACGGGTTTTACTCGGGTTCTAAAGCTGGGTGGTGCAGACTGTAAAGAACGTGTTTGGGGTTGGGGTTGGGGTTCGGGTAATACAGTTGGTGAATGGTCCTCCTGTGGGTTTACACGTTTGACATAGATGGTTTGCTCTGATTTCTTCTTCTTACTCTTCAACACAGGAAAGCATCCCATATTTTAACTGAAAAGCTCCGTTATCCAACCAGGTATACTAAGTTTCTGCCAAGAACTAAAGATTACTGAGTTGCATATAGTTATACTGAGAAATTACAAAACTGATGTCCCAAATTTTGATTCTGTAAATCAAATGATCACAGAATTCGACCCTGCATGCTAAAACTCGATATTTTGCAGCCCAAACGGGCATTGATATATTGATAAAAGGGAATTAACCATGCATCTGAGCCAATTGAAGACATAATTTGAAGCCTTTCATGAAGTAAATATGACCGATAATAGCAAATGAATATGCAAAATGTTAACTTTACTGCATTGACAAATGCAAAACCAGAAAACCGAACCACAACTAACTTACAAGGAAAAATATTATGTTTACTCGAAAAAAATCCGCGAAAAGAAAAAAGAAGTGTATTTTATTCTTTGGGGAACTCCAAGGAGCTGAAACCAAAAGCTAAAGGCACTTCATCTAGCTCTAAGATTGTTGATCAACTAAACACATATCGCAGAGTAAAAATCTTACCTCTAAGAAAAGCCCAAGTCATAATTCATGCCGCTTTTCCCTCAAATTCAATCATGAACACAGAGAAAAGATTATATACAATCATGGGACAGCTTTATTTTATACCATTCACAGTGTCTGGCTAATTAAACTTGTCATGTTTCAATTCAACTCTTTCCACTAAACCGATTCAACGAAACGTATTATAGAAACAAGAAACATAAAGTACAGATCCAAGAATGCCTCAGATTTACACCAAGAACAAAAGCCACGACTAAATTATAATTGAACAAAATGGGGTTCAGATAACAGAGAGGAAATTTTCAATTTCCATGCCAAAATCCTCTAAATATTCATGAGAAAACACCAATTATCCGGAGAAACATAAAACCCAAAAGAAAAACGATTAAAACAAAAAAAACTTACCGGAGAAATTCAGCTCAATCTTGAACGGTTATGGGATAAATTTTGGATCTTTACGGATTTTTCAGTGGCTATACAGGCACCCAAATGGTGAAATTTCAAATCTTGAGACCTTATGACTTAAGTTGGAAAAATCATAAAAACCCTAGAGGCAAGTCAAATGAATACAAATGAGGAAATGCAGGGGAAGATTTTTGGGATGGAGAGAGAGAGAGAGAGGAGAATGTGATGATTATTAAAAGTAACTGTAAGCGAGATAGAGAGGGAGAGAGAGAGAGTATACAAGCAGCAGTGGTCAAACCAAAACCCCATCTATAATTCTCAATAAGAAGGAAAATCATTATTGTTGTGGGCTTTTGCTCCATACACCAAAGAACTGTCTTTTGACACTTTTGACCTTAGCCCTATTATAATTCCAATATTTATTTGGCCTATGCTTCTGTTAATTAAAATATAGGTGTTACTCCTACTGAATTACTTAAATACCCTTTGCTACAAAAAAAATTAGTGATTCATCAAAAGGATGATTTAAGTCCATCCAATCAATCACAAGATAATTGTCAAAATATATCAATTAAAAGACGAACAAGGTAATAAATTAATATGATTAATTATAAAATTTAAACAATAATATAAGTTTAAGCCATACTAATTTTTATTTTGTTGTGGTGGTAATTCTTTTTGTTTTGATAAGGCCACGAAAAAACAGTTAATGTTGATAAAAAGTTAATATTTTACAATATTGCTATTAGTATTCGACAACGAATCATGCCACGGTTAATAGTAATTAATTAGCATGGAAAATTATCGTTAGAGTACACATGCAAGCCATTATTAAAGGCGAAATTTTAACACAATTTATAATACTGATAAATTTATAAGAATTTCTATATAAGTAAGAATAATTTTTACATAATTGTTTAATAGGTTGTCATTCATTTTTTTTTTTTATTTGTTGTGGACCGTAGATGTAAGTCTCCACTTTCGATATTATGATTCACAATTCATGATGTCATCATGTAATCAAATTAGACCACTAATGAGGTAATCACAAGATCAATTAATTAACACCATCCTGTAATTATGAAATCATTAAATTTCTAACACCCAAAAGAAAAAAAGAGGGGGGGGGCAATTAAGACATTTCCAAGTAAATATACAAACAAATTTAGAGATGAGTCGAAGGGCATTATGGTCAATTAACTTCCTCAACAAACACATATACCTCAATATTCAACAAAGAAGGGCCTCGATTGAAGTGACGGCCAGTCAAAGTATTGAAATTAATTGTCATTGTAATATTTCTCCCCCTCTCTCTCTCTCTCTCTCTCTCTCTCTCTCTCTCTCTCTCTCTCTCTTGAATTAAAAAATTGATTTATTTATAATAATTTATATGATTAATAATTTTCATTTATTCCTTTGTAGTCAAATTAAAGAGGCTCATCAGTATTGGTATTTGACTCTACAGCACGCCGATTGGCTCGTGATCTTTAGATTCACGTTACTTTTTTTTTTTTTTTTTTTTGATAACAAATTAAATATGAGCTAATATTTTACATTAAAAATTAAACCTTTTCATAATAATTCAATATTGATTATACCACTAATAATTGCTTGTACAATTATCCTAGATCCACAACGTGCCGCATTTTGAAGCGAGCCTAGTCGTATTGAAATTAATTTATTATAAATTTTAGTATTTGTGATGAATTCATTTGTAAATATTTTGTTATTAAATTTTTTTCTGATTTTATTTATATTGAATTATGTGACTAATAAATTATATATACTTTAAATTTGTGATAAAATCTTGAAAGAGTACTGCTTTCTTGTAGTGAATAAAAAAAGATGGCAGAAAAAATTATTCTATCTATTAAAATTATAAACTTGCGTATCTAACAATACTATTATATAAAGGGGTAATTACTTTTGGTTTGCTCGTTTTTTGGTCCGTCAATTTTCTTTCTTTTTTTACACATTATTTTTATTTTATTTTTACATATTACTAATTTTATAAATCTATTAAAAATAATCCAAAATATTTTGATATTGTATATACTACCAAAAAAATTTAATACAACACTAAATTAAAATATTTTTTAATTATACACACACATCAAGTATGGTAATATTACTAGTTATTGATCGAAGGAATTGTTGATTGCTCTAAATTTAAAAGGGTTCTTTTTTTCCTCTCTTTTTTTTGTAACAATCCTGAATTTTAAACCCTTTTATCTTTCATACGCGGCCATCATTTTCAATTTTATTAAATTAATTAACATTGTAGAATAATCTTGTCGACATGGCTCTTTTTTTTTGGCAAGAAAACTCCAAATTGTCCGTTTATCAATTAATGGGATATATATATATATATTATGTATATATATGTATATAGCTTAGGTCATGGTCCAACATTGCTTCGTACGTCAGTTTGAACTTAGGTTTAATTTATGATTCAAGTTGGATCTTAGTATTTAGTGCGAGTTTGACACGATTTCTGAAAGTTTACGTAACATTTGTGTTAAAAAATCGTCATATTATTTATTTCCACACGTAGCAAACTTTTTGCAATTGAATACTATAAAACGAATGTAGACTAAAGTACCAACGTTTTATAATCCTAGAAGCAATTTGTGATCAACATTAATATATGTTTCGAGTCAAACTTTTTTTCAGAAGCCAATAAGTGAGAATTATATTATATATATATATATATATATAGTACGGGGAGCTCCAAAACTCTAATAAACGTGTTTGTAGTTTTACATAAAATTCACGTCACAATAACAATATAATGAGTTTTTATACAAAAATTGCGTTAAAATTTTTATATTTCTACTACATTAGTATTCCGAAACTTATGCAAAACTAACAAGTTTCAAAGTGTTGCAATCACATGAGAAAGCAATTTGTGATTGCGGTTATTTATTTGGAAAATATGTGTTTTATTTTCTTTTTCTTTTTCTTTTTTTTATATATTTAAATAGAATCATGCCTATCGAATCTTATGGTAATAATGGAAACTAATTTTAACTGAATCTCTATTTTAAAACGAATTATTCGTAATTGCTGTTATAATGCGTTCGTGGGTTTAAAGACAATTCTTACATTAAATGAGCTTACCAGCCGAGGCATTACAAATTGTCGTGCATATTAAGTTAGACAAATTGAACCAATTAAGAAGAAAATTCAAGCAACAACCCAGCCGCAAAAGCCCATGTTTTCGTAACATTCAATGTATGCAACAACATACCACAGATACATCCCCTCGTACATAGAATTTACTAAGGAAATTTCAAATCACAGTCTCGATCGACCAAGTATGTATTGTGTGTTTGAAGTTTGAACTAATCTGAATGAAGTTGTACTTGTAAGAACAATGATTATTATCCTCGTACCTATGTTTCATTCTAAAATTTCAGCTCAATCTTTGACACAAAACATCGTATTCACAACTTTGTGTTGGAATACATGTATTCACAAAACAAATTCAATGTTCCGATGTTTCTTCCCAAATCACAAGTTAAGTCCAATTCGGATTCTCTGCTACAAATCGATGATACATTTTTTTTTTCTCCATTCATCAATACATGCTACATAGATGGTGAGCGGTTGAGATGAGAAAATGGGATATTTAAAAATTTTCCCATTATCATAATTTATGACCCTCGCTTTGTGGAGGAAAAGATATAGTACTGATTTGTAGCAGATGATCCAAACTGCAAGCTAAGAATAGTATACTACAAAACCAAATTGTGACCTCGTTTTGATTTTCACCCATTTCAAAGATGTAGTTAAGGAGGTTGACGGGTGCGATCACTCCCTTTCAAATGTTGATCGAGTTAAATTGTATACGTATTTTTTTGAACAATTTTAAATAATTTACAAAATTTTGATCTCATCCTCGAAAATAAAAATTTATGACTCTGCTGTTATGTTTCAAGAAAATTCTTCCATATATTGTATTTTGGACACTGCCCACTCATGGAACGGCTAAAATTCATGCCACATTTTAAATACAATAATTCTCTAATCAAATAAATTAAACATCACATAAACTTTATTGCTCGATGCGCGGATACAACCTAAAACTTGATTCATACAAGAATTTTTTGTCCCAATCGAACTAAAATTAAATCACGCCTTAAAAAAAATTCACACATCATCTTTGGGATAAAAATTCGAAGATCCGGTAGACTAGGAACCCAAGAATTGACGAATCCCATCGAAAATTACCTGAAAATATGTCGAATAAACTTATTTTTTTAATCCACGAAAAATAAAAAAAAATACTAAAATTGAGGCTAAAACTTAATAATAATAATAATAATAATAATGAAAACTACCTCTTCAACTTGGCATAAAAACCCAGAAGGTGCAGCATAATTCCAGAAAATAGCCTTCCAAAAATATTTCCATAAAAGGCCTTCACCAAAATAATATCTCAGCCTCATAATAACCATAATAGCCATTGCCAAAACCACGACCCATAACCAAATACACCCTTTTCGTCTTCCACACCAGTAATTCTTCAAAAATAAAATTCAAAATTCCATCAAAAATAACAAAAAATATTTCATATATTTTGTGAAAAAAATTAATATTACATATATATATATATACCTTATGAGCACACCTGGTTCTGAGAATGCCTTTGTTTTTGCGTGGTCTGCGGCGAAAGATCCTGAAAATCTGAATGAATTTGAGCTTCAGAGACTTGGGTTTCAATGGAAATGCGGGTTCGGGTTCAGATTTGAATTCCAATAGATATTTGCGGATCTTGAACTGGATCGTGACCCGGAAAAGCTTGCAAGCGGGTAGGATCTTTGATGCCCTGAGTTTGAAATCCAAGTTTTTGGCTTTGGCTCGAAAGCTCAGCGTCCATGGCTTCTGCTGATCTACTTCCTTCATCAGCTGATAACCCAAATGGGATTTTTTTTTTTTTTTTGGGTCTTTGATGGAGCCAGATTACTAGCCGTTACGGAAACGGGTTTGCCCTTAATTAAGACGGATCGGGTCAGGATTTTGAAAACATGGGTCAGTCCGGGTCATGCGCTATCTATTGGGCCATTTGCCCTAGCCCGATAAGAAGAACAGGTTAACTTGTTCAAATTTAATAGTGCCTTCAATTGTGCAGGTTTTGCTTAATACCAATTTTTAGCATATTTAACTAATTAAAATATCCACAAAATCAAATTTAATTATAAGTATTCAAAATCCGACATTAGTGTGTTCGATTTAGAATTAAATAGTTAGATTCTCTAACAAAATCTTTTATTAAATTAGTAATCTTGTATGTGTGTGTATATATATATAATAGAAAAGGGTTAATTACAATTTTGGTCCCGTAAATATGTCTTAGTTCAATTTTAATTCCATTCGTTTCACTTTTCTCAACTTTGGTTGCATAAGTTCTATTTTTTAGTAATTTTGGGACTTTTTTCACTTCCCATCAATTATTTAACGAAAAAAGCACGTGCGAGCCGCTTGGTCGTTAAATCTCAGGTTACTTTTATTTTGGAGGGGAAGGAATGATGTGTTTTGTGATTGTCTATGATTTTGGAAGGCAACTAAACTATACAAAAAGGAAAAATTAGGGTAGGGAAACAAAATTGGGGTAATTTTTTTTGCTAATGAATTCTAATGAGATCAATAGTTGAAAAAGTGGACGCAATACAATATTTATCCAAATAGATATAACATCCACGTGTCTCACGTGTGCTTTCGCTATTAAATAATTAAAGAAAAGTAATAAAAAAATTTCCCAAAATTACTAAAAAATAGAACTTATGGGACCAAAATTGAAGAGAGTAAAACGAATGGGATTAAAAATGAACTAATACATATTTATAGGACCAAAATTGCAATTAATCCAATAGAATATATGAGTCACTATGAAAACAGCGACTTTAGAGTACTTGAAACATAGATAATGGACATTTATTACTGTTGCAATTACAGATTTATTACAAATCAGACAACAAACTTAGAAGATTGATGATATAAAGATGGCATCACAAGCCTACCAGAGATTTGGCCTGCAAGCAAAATGAGATTGCAACATTAACTTGCACAACTTATTAACTTAATAATCAAAATTTCACACACCATCAGCATGGAAAATATCTTATTTCACTCTTTATTAAGCTTCGATTCTTCTCTCCAAACTCTCATCAACTCAACGGACAATCCTGCATTGGAAAGCAAACAACAACGTCAGACATTAATATATATATATATATATATATATATATATATAACTTTAGCTTGATATAAACTTAATCAAGAGACAATTGCACCCTCCAGCCCGGCTCCCGTACATTATAAAGTCGATCGGGAGCTAGCAAGCTAGCGTCTTACTTGGAGCAATCAAGCGAAGGCGGGTACTTGTATGGAATATTGACACCGCATTTCGATGGTAGGCTATTGACCAAGTCGGCTCTGCCCCGGACGCTGGGAACGAGAGACACGATGCACCTGCAAGTGGCCTGCAAGTCGGGTGTAGTCTTGGCCGCGTTGTTGAGCGCTTTAACCCCATCGCAGCAACCACCGGGGACGGGGCCGCCACTCCGGATGTAGCCAATGCACGACGAGAGGCTGCTCAGGACCGAGCTGCACGAGATGGCTGCTTCAGCATGAGGGCCAGTGCTTATGGCCAAGAAGATGGCTAGGAGAGTAGTGAGGCTAAGTGCTGCAGAGCTTGCCATTGCTTTGGGAGATCTTTTTGATGGCTTAGTTTCTTATGGGATCTGGTAGTAATGGGTACTTGTGAAGAATAGTGTCCCTGGTCTTGGGGTATATATAGGGGTGTGGATGGAGGGCTAAGGGGTTCTAATTTTTTTTTCGATGCTCGAAATTTTAATAAAGTATGAAAGGTATTCAAGGCAAGCAATATTTCGAATTGAAGAATTTTTTTGTTTAAAAAAAATATATATATAGTTCAATATAGATTCGAGGCGGTCAAGCGCACCTTACGATGGGAAATTTTAGTTTAGACCCGGCTCGTTCAAACCAGTATTAATCATATGTTGAGTGATTTATACTTGTCCTGTGAATGATCGATAATTTAGGGAGAGTGACCAATTACTTGGCAAGTGCATTACACATATTATATGATTTGTTGGGTTCGATAAAATCATGTTCGAGTAAGAATTTTCCCCTTGTGATTCTCCTAACTCTGGCACTGGCTAAGCCGGCGTGGTTATAAGTTTGGCATACAACTATTTAGTGTATTGCATGAAGTACAGTATTTAAAAAACAATGAATATATAAAATCTGATACTATGGGAAATTAGGACCCGTGCGAATAGTTGTGTCGAACAATGGGCAGATTAAGGCAAGATTCTTAATATTTGGAGTCGAGATTGAATTTTTTACGAAAGATGCGAAGAATAATCCCTATTTTTCGTTTTTATTTCTTAACCTTGTACAAAGTTGGGGCCGAGGTTGGGTTGGTTATCAGGAAAGCGGAATTAATTACTCGATATTCAACTCAAGATGGACACTTAAAACTCATTTCATTATAAATAACATATCAAAATTGAATACATGAACTTTTTCATTTTATAAAATTTGAAATTCAGCTTAAACTCACGAACTAGCTGAAAAATATATGTGCAAAATATCAAACTGTTCTAAATCGACTCAATTTAAGCTCGACTAGAGTCTTCAAGTTCGGCAACTAGATAAAATCTTGTTCTACTCAACTTGTTTAATAATTTATGTACACTAGAGTGAAGTAATTTTTAAGTCCTAATTTGTTCGGGTCTACTTAACTCGACTCGATTCACTTACACTTTTTAGTAGAAGAGAGGAAAAAAAAAAAACTGCCCCCATTCGGCTCCAATATGACAGGACCACCTTCCACTTAACGATCGATCATGTAGAACAAAGTACTAATTAAATTTCTTGTGACATATTCCTAACTAATTACTCACAGTTCCATCTTATTCAGGAATTAAATAGTAAAATGGGTGCCAAAATTTGCCCAGAAAGAGACCAAAATAGTGCAGGAGAAATTACAAAAAAAAAGCAAAAAACTCAATGTAGAAGCAAATGAGTTCGTAATGCATGCTCCCATGACAAACACATCACGTTGAAGTTGGTTAGGGTTTAATTATTGGAATTGTGCCTCAATAATAATTCACATGCACCGTTAAATGTATATCTATAAATTAGATAGTTACATCAAACTTTCCAGCTTTTCCGGCATGGGAGCCTTGTCGCCATTAATGTTTCGAAGTGCTTTGTATATATGGCCAAACTTGTGGCCAATTCATAGTCATGCTGGAAAAGCTGGATTTTTGAATATGATAATATCAAAAATAAATATGTTACACTTATTATACGAATAATAATAATAACAACAACAACAACAACACTTACATGGTAAGATGTACAATAATTTTTTTTATTAATTAATTAGATGTGAACAAAGTTAGTTAATTTAGATAAGAGATTTTCGATTTTAGGAAAATGCGTGATGGAACTTGGGGAAAACTTAAATTTTTGGGAAATTCTTACCAGCACCGGGTTCGGTCACACCACGACTAATTAGGTGGTGAGTGTTTTACACTTGTCATGTGATTGGTGTACAGTTTAGGGAGAGTGACCAATCACATGACAAGTGTATTAACACTTGCTATATGATTGGTTGGATGCGACCAAGCCGGGTCTGGGCAAGAATTTTCCTAAATTTTTTGATCACCCTTAAAAATGGCATATGAAAATAAGGAAAATTCTTGCCCAAATCCGGCTTGGCCGCACCCAACCAATTATACAGTAAGTGTTAATACACTTGTCATGTGATTGGTCACTCTCCTTAAACTGTACATCAATCACATGACAAATGTAAAACACTCACCACATGTAAAACACCTTTCTACCTTGCGTACAAAAAATGTCAAGGTAACAACGTTAAATATTATTGTCTATCTCTTCTCAATCTTCTTCATTCAATTCTCTCACTTCACATGGAAGGTTTTAATTTCTTAAATTAAATGTAAATTAACGACAACCCAATGTGAATATTACGGCATCCTTACATGTATAGTTGCCTAATTTCTGCAATAGCAATTTGTCGAGGAGCTCTTGGTCCAACGACAAAGGAAGTACTCATCACTACGAGGTCTTAAATTTGAATTACTTGAAAATTTTTATCTGAATTTGGTTTGATCGAACCCGATAAATCAAATGGTAAGTGTATTAGACTTGACTAGTGATTGGTCTCTCTCCCTAAATTATCTACTACTCACAGAGTAAGTGTAGAACATCCACCACATGATTATAATTTAGCCCTGGTTCGATCGAATCAGGTTCAAGCCAAAATTTCCCTCAATTCCATCAATATAATTTATTTGTTTGTCAAATAGCATTGTATACAATCTATTGTATAGCACAACTTCTTTATATTTGATAATTATTAATAATTGATGTAGTAGTTTGATTTTGATTCGTGAGTCGTGAATATTGACGTGATTGATCAATATATATAAATATAGATTGTCTCAAGTCATCAATTCTTTAGATTATTAATTTTTCGCTGAATTAGTTATTGGAGAAGATTAATAGTCGATTATGGAATAATCATGTTCAAATGAAAGCCAATATGAAGCCAGGGCAAAATATAGTCTCCAACTGTAACCTTTATCAATTAAAGATATATATATATACACACACATATATATACACTAGTAAAAAACACGCATTTTACACGTGAAATAAATAAATAAATATTTTAAAAGGACAATAATTATTGATATTGATTTGGAAATAGATGAAGTTAATGAGGGTATTTTGGACAATTAAGTACACAAGTTGTGATTAATTTGAAGAGGGAGGTATCCTGCTGCTTTTTAGAAATCATGAGGGGGTTGTTTGCCTATTCTTTTTTCACAATGAGGTATTTTGAATATTTTATATATCACAGAAGGTAAAATGCATTTAACCCAGAATCTTCCCCACAAGTGAGCCTTTCGTGGACGCCTAGAATTGGTTAAGATTATAATCTGGACCGTATCAATATAACAAATTAAGTTTGGACGTGTTTTTTTGTTCGATAAAATTAAAAATTCGGCACAAATTCAACTAGATTAATTCAGATATGGTAATATATGTATAAAACTTTTAAATTACTTGAACTTGCCTCGATTAAAGCTCATTTGATAATCAAATCAATCTCAAAAAGATTTCAAGCTCGATAAGAAATAAAATCAAGTTTGAACAACACTTTTTTTGATTTGACTATGTAGCCATCGAAAATTTATGGCAAATATAAACTCACATGTGTAACAATCAATTATACTTATATATATATATATATATATTTATTTATTTATATATATACATATTTGTAATCCTTTAAATTAAATTTCAAAATTAAATAAAATATTTAATTGGTGATTAAATCAAAATATTTTCTTTTTAATAAATTTGATAATAAAAGTCATATATTGAAATAAGAAAGCCACATATTGATGTTTTTACAATTCAAATCATATCTTATGATCAAAATAATAAATTACTAGCAAATATTTAAGAGTCAATCAAATGATGTCACCTAGTTAGGTGAATAAGGCAAGCACTCAATCTTCCACAACTATAAATAGGAATCATCTTTCTGTCTGTGAACCAAAGGCACAACACTAGAGATACAAGAAGAAATCTTCACTCGAGGAAGTTTTGAAATTCTATCAAGATAATTTGAGGTGATCAATGCGAAGTTCACAGTGTTCTTCACAAAGATTTTCCAAATTAAAGTATTCGATCTGAAGTCAATGTGTTAGACTAGTAAATCGACGTTTTTCCCAAATCAAGTTCAAATCAAGTCCACGTGGTGTTTATTGAAATTCTTGATGTTTGATTTGTGACAAGTTGTTGAACCCATAAATTAATGTTATTGAAAATCAAGTCAACTTGAATGGAAGAATTAGGGCATCAAACAGAGATTGTACCTATACTTGTTTCGATTGAATTAAATAAATTTATTTGTATGAATTTTTTTCTGTCTTATAATTCATAGATATGAAAAATTTGTATTACAAACTCGATTCATTTACATCCAAAAGTAGCATTCTCCAACATTTTTATCACTACTAAATTTAGATACGTTTTAATTCCAATTAATTACAAAATTTAGACGTTAATATGTTAGAAACCAGTTGTAGTTAGTCCAGTATTTGTTTTCAACTTAGATATTTGTATACAATTCCTTATAAATTGCAAAAAATAAAGAAAATATAAACCACAAGTAGATGTCAATTTATTAATTACTATTACAAGATACAGCCGCCGATATTAAAGAAATTTGGCTAAATGGCCGTGCTAAGAATCCTATATATAACTAATTAATGATAACATACGCCTAAAGCGTTTATTATAAATGTAACAAATAGTTGTGCTAAAATACACGTCCAAGATCCGGCTCCAGTTCTACAACTCAGTGAACTCTGCAAATAGATAAATAAATAAATAAGTAAGTAAATAATGACTGTATATAACTAATTAAAACTGTATACAAAGCAATTCCGCCACGATTAGGGCCAAAAAAATTTAAAAGTCAACACATTTATATATATATATATATATATATATCATTTATACTGTTTTATAAAATAACAAGACCCTCAAATAACTACTCTCCCCTCTCAACTACTAAATATTTTTTTTTTCTTTATATTCTCTTTCCACTATTCAACTTAATCCTATATCCCCATTCATATTTTCTATATAATAATCTTAAGTATATAATTAAATCATATTTTCTTTTTATTCTGCACACGCACAATATCATTCCCTCGTTGAAAATTTTTTCCCGCATCAAGTTCAACTACACCAGTATTAGTCACACAGCGATTGTGCGTGCGCGCGTGTATCTATATATTCTCAAATAACTATCTTCCCTCATCACTACTATATATAATCAAAAAACTATCTTTCCTGCCGTTGGGGCTATAGCCCAATGGGTGGGATTTGCAATGACACCATTGATGTCGTTCTAGGTTCGAATATTATTGTTCTCTTTTCTTCCACTTTGGGTCATGAGTGTGTGTGCGTGTGTAGCGTTCCAATTGACATCTATAGAGTATATCCAGTCGATTGTATAATATATATATATATATATATATATATATCCTTACTATAAATAAACAAAAAATGAGAAACTTGCCTGTTGCAGTCAGTGCTGTAGCTGATATCACAATCAATTTTGATATCACACTTGCCAGGTATCTCAGCAGCATATCTAGGTTCCACCCTGGTAACTCTAGCGATCAGCTTCATGCACTCGCACGCCTTCTGACGCGCCGCCGCGCCGTTGGCTGCCCCGTTAAGTTCCCTGGCGCCGGCGCAGCACTTGCCGGGCACTTTGCCACCGTGTCTCAAGTAGTTTCTGCACGGCAGCAAGCTTCTCACCACCTGCCGGCAGCTCAACGCCGCCGAACGGCCGAAGCAGGGGGCCCAACAACCACCGTGAAAACGAGAAATATGGCAGATACAATCATCATAACTCTTGCCATATTTTCGAAAATGATAATTACATTATAATATAAAAAATTGTTTGTTAATTTTGATAGTTGGATTTGGTTTGGTTTAAGGGTTTGTGGAGATGTGCTTATATAAAAGGAGAAGATGAGGTAATTAATAGAGTAATTACATTGTTAAAGTGGTGTTTAATTAATGTTTTGTGCTGGATCTATGTAATTTATGTTTGTTATTGTGACTTGAATTTAATGATGGCCTCGATTTATGTAAAGAAGCAAATTTCAAACTGAAGTCTTCCTGATTTGGATAATGTTTATCCATTAGGATTTGGATAATGTTTATCCATTAATATTGGATAATGTTTATCCTTTAACATTGGATAATGTTTATCCATTAGAAATGGATGATGCTTATCCATTAGGAATGGATAATGCTTATCTCATCTCTTGTTTTTGCCTATAAATAGATGGCCTTGGCCATTCATTTGAAAACATGGAGAAGAGAGAAAAGAGAAGAAGTTAGAGAGCTTCAAGACAAGTGAGGTTATTCGAGAGGCTTGAAAAATAGAGAGTCGGGAAACACTTGAGAGATAAATTCTTTGTGAAGAGAATTGTGAGTTTGTTCTCTTGGGATTTCGGGTTTAATTAGAGAATTGTTTCTCTAATTGTTGTAACTCTCTGTAAATTTCTTATAGTGGAATCGCTCCTTGCCCGTGGACGTAGGCTTGTTATTAGCCGAACCACGTAAATATTGTGTCGCTTTAATTTCCGTTCGTTTTATTATCAAATTATTGTCGCCTTTTAAAATAAATGTACTACTAGATCCGGGTGTTATCCTAACAAACTGGTATCAGAGCCCTGGTTGTTAGTACTTTTATTTTGGTATTTCCTATCCAGTGAGGATGTCGACGACAAAATTTGATGTTGAGAAGTTTGATCGAAAGATCAACTTCACTTTATGGCAAGTGAGGATGCGTGCCGTCCTCGTCCAGAACGGAGTTCAGAAGGCTTTGACCTGTGTAAAACCAGAGGCCATGTTAGATCACAAATGGGAGGAGATGGATGAGAAAGCCCGCTCGGCTGTTCAGTTATCTTTGTCAAATGAAGTTTTGCGTGAGGTGATTGCCGAAAAGACAGCGAAAGATCTTTGGGATAAGTTGGAGTCTCTCTACCTGAAAAAGACTCTCACGAATAAGTTGTACAAGAAACAGTGCCTATATTCATTGCGAATGAGTGAAGGTACATCTTTGAGTTCTCATATTGATGAGTTTGAATCTATTATTATGGATTTGCAAAATCTAGATGTCATTATTGATGATGAGGATAAAGCCTTGTTACTACTTTGTTCATTACCTCCTTCGTATAGACATTTTAGAGAAACCATGTTGTATGGAAAAGATACTATTTCTCTAAAAGATGTTAAATCTGCTTTGGAGACCAAAGAAAAGATTGATCATGATATCACTGGTCAAACTAGTGATAGTCAGGCGCAGGGTCTATATGCAAGAGGAAGGTCCAAACAAAGAGGAGTCAATAAAAGCAGGCCAAAATCTAGATCAAAATCTAGAAGTAAAGGTGTTGTGTGTTGGCACTGTAAAGAACCAGGGCACGTTCGCAAAAATTGCGATAAGTTGCAAAAGAAGAGAAATGCTCCACAGGAAAAGAATGAAGATTCTGGCAACGCGAGTATTGCTGAAGAAGGATGTGGTGTTGATGTGCTTCTTGTGGCAGAGAAGCAGGACAAATTCAACAATGAATGGATTATGGATACGGGTTGTTCTTATCATATGTGTCCCAATCGGGACTGGTTTTCTACATATGAGTCTATTGACGGAGGAGTAGTTTTGATGGGGAATAATGCTCCATGCAAAACTATTGGTATTGGAACAATCCAGATCCGAATGCACGATGGGAGTGTCAGAACATTGACTCATGTCAGACATGTTCCAGATCTCAAGAAAAATCTCATCTCATTAGGCACCCTAGATGCCAATGGATGCAAGTTTTCAGCTGAAGGTGGAGTATTGAAAGTAAGCAAAGGTGCATTGGTTGTCATGAAAGCTAGAAAAGCAGGTAGCTTGTATGTGTTACAAGGCACTACTGTTATAGGCTCTGCAGCAGTTTCATCATCTATGTCAGATGCTGATATTACAAAATTATGGCATATGAGGCTTGGGCATATGAGTGAAAAAGGTCTGACCTTGTTGAGTAAAAGAGGTCTGCTTTGTGGCCAGAGCACAGGAAAAATGGATTTCTGTGAACATTGTGTGTTCGGAAAGCAGAAGCGGCTAAGCTTTGGCACTGGAATTCATAGAACTAAAGGTTCTTTGGATTATATTCACTCTGATCTTTGGGGACCATCACAAGTTCCATCAAAAGGAGGAGCTCGATATCTATTAACCTTTATTGATGATTTTTCAAGAAAGGTTTGGGTCTATTTTCTGAAGCACAAAAATGATGTGCTTGATACTTTTAAGAAGTGGAAGGCTTTGATCGAGAAGCAAACTGGAAGGCAAATCAAAAGACTCCGAACAGACAACGGTTTGGAGTTTTATAGTGGAGATTTTAACAGGTTTTGCGAAGCTGAAGGAATTGCCAGGCATCGCACTGTAGTTAACACTCCACAACAAAATGGCGTAGCAGAGCGCATGAATAGAACTCTTTTGGAAAGAGCTCGGTGTATGCTTTCCAATGCTAACTTGTCTAAAGTGTTTTGGGCTGAAGCAGTCTCCACAGCTTGTTTTTTGGTGAACCGTTCACCGTCTACAGCAATCGAGTTTAAAACTCCTGAAGAGGTATGGTCCGGTAAACCCGCTGACTATACAAATCTAAGAATATTTGGATGTCCTGCCTATATGCATGTTAATGAAGGAAAGTTAGAGCCTAGAGCTAAAAAGTGTATTTTTCTTGGTTATGCTTCTGGGGTGAAAGGATATCGTTTGTGGTGTCTTGATCCTAAGTCACCTAAATTTGTTATTAGTAGAGATGTTACTTTTGATGAGTCTGCTCTACTGACCCCGAACAAGGAGTCTCCAGTTTCTTCTGATATAGATAACTTAAAGAGTACATCGAAGCAGGTGGAGCTTGAAATTCCTAGACCACCTGCGACGTTTGAAAGTCCCGTCGGCTCTGGACCTTCGATAGAAGAGGAGCCTGATACTATTGAAGAAACATCTCCCCAGGAGGAAAGATGTATTGCTAGAGACAGACCAAGAAGAGAAATACGACCACCTCAGCGATATACTGATTATGTCGCATATGCCTTGTCTGTTGGAGAAGAAATAGATTCTATCAACGAGCCAGCTACATATTCTGAAGCAGTTTCTTCAAAAGATTCCTCGAAATGGTTAATTTCTATGCAAGAGGAAATTGAGTCTCTTCACAAGAACGGTACTTGGGTACTTGTGAAGCCGCCAGCCAAACAAAGGATTGTTGGGTGCAGATGGATCTTTAAAAGAAAGGAAGGAATTCCTGGAGTAGAAAAGGCAAGGTATAAGGCACGGTTAGTAGCCAAAGGTTACAGTCAGGTACCAGGTGTTGATTTTAATGATATTTTCTCACCTGTTGTGAAGCACAGTTCTATTCGTGTCTTGCTTGCGTTAGTTGCCATGCATGATTTGGAGTTAGAACAACTTGATGTTAAAACTGCATTTTTGCATGGTGAACTAGAAGAAGAAATTTATATGCAACAACCGGAGGGTTTTGTTGTGAAAGAAAAAGAAGATCACGTTTGCTTGTTGAAAAAATCTTTGTACGGCCTGAAACAGTCTCCGAGGCAGTGGTACAAAAGATTTGATTCCTTTATGATTGGCAGCGGATATTCAAGGAGCAACTATGATAGTTGTGTTTATTTTCGAAAAACTCATGATGGCGCATTTATCTATTTGCTTCTTTATGTTGATGACATGTTGATTGCAGCTAAAAATATGTCTGATATTGATAAGTTAAAGAAGCAAATGAGTGAAGTATTTGAAATGAAGGATCTTGGTCCAGCAAAGAAGATCCTTGGCATGGAAATCAAACGAGATAGACAAGGTGGGAAGCTGTATTTAACTCAAAAGAGTTATATTGAAAAAGTTTTGGAGAGATTCGGTATGAAAAATGCCAAACCGATATCTACTCCATTAGCTGCGCACTTTAAATTGTCGGCTGCTCTATCACCAAAGTCTGATGATGAAAAGAGGTACATGACCCGAGTTCCCTACTCCAGTGCAGTTGGTAGCATGATGTATGCTATGGTTTGTACACGCCCAGATATTTCACATGCTGTTAGTGTGGTTAGTAGATATATGTCTTGTCCAGGGAAAGCACACTGGGATGCAGTGAAATGGATTTTGAGATACTTGCGCGGGACTTCAGAAGTTTGTCTGGAGTTTGGCCGGAATAGTAGTTCTCTAGTTGGTTATGTTGACTCTGATTATGCTGGTGATCTTGATAAAAGAAGATCATTGACCGGATATGTATTCACTCTTGGGGGAAGTGCAATAAGTTGGAAAGCTTCATTGCAACCTGTGATTGCGTTATCTACTACAGAGGCTGAATACATTGCAGTGACTGAGGTGATTAAAGAAGGAATTTGGCTACGAGGCTTGTTGGGAGAGCTTAATTCTTGCTCTGACAAGAGCGTGATTTTCTGTGATAGTCAAAGTGCCATTCACTTGACTAAAGATCAAATGTTTCACGAAAGAACTAAGCATATTGATGTAAAGTTTCACTTTGTTCGTGATGTTATTGGGCGGGGTGACATTTCAGTGAGAAAGATTTCTACTCATGAGAATCCCGCAGATATGCTGACTAAGCCTCTTCCAAAGGACAAGTTCAAGCATTGCTTGAACTTGATTGGTATTGCAGACAGATGATCTAACCGGCTAAGTGGAGCGAGACCACTGTTTCAAATTTTGGTAAAATTCAAGTCAAGGTAGAGATTTGTTATTGTGACTTGAATTTAATGATGGCCTCGATTTATGTAAAGAAGCAAATTTCAAACTGAAGTCTTCCTGATTTGGATAATGTTTATCCATTAGGATTTGGATAATGTTTATCCATTAATATTGGATAATGTTTATCCTTTAACATTGGATAATGTTTATCCATTAGAAATGGATGATGCTTATCCATTAGGAATGGATAATGCTTATCTCATCTCTTGTTTTTGCCTATAAATAGATGGCCTTGGCCATTCATTTGAAAACATGGAGAAGAGAGAAAAGAGAAGAAGTTAGAGAGCTTCAAGACAAGTGAGGTTATTCGAGAGGCTTGAAAAATAGAGAGTCGGGAAACACTTGAGAGATAAATTCTTTGTGAAGAGAATTGTGAGTTTGTTCTCTTGGGATTTCGGGTTTAATTAGAGAATTGTTTCTCTAATTGTTGTAACTCTCTGTAAATTTCTTATAGTGGAATCGCTCCTTGCCCGTGGACGTAGGCTTGTTATTAGCCGAACCACGTAAATATTGTGTCGCTTTAATTTCCGTTCGTTTTATTATCAAATTATTGTCGCCTTTTAAAATAAATGTACTACTAGATCCGGGTGTTATCCTAACAATGTTGCATCTTAATTAAGTGAGAGTAGGTAAATTTTTATCCGCACCAGATTTGGCCACATCGGGACTAATCACCTGACGAGTAGATACAGTCAAACCGGGTCTGGACAAGAATTTTCCGTGAGGGCATGCATGTTTCATAAGAGGGAGAGAGATTAAGTAGCTAGGTGACAGATAATTAGGATGTAGCCGTTCGGTGGAGAAGTCAACTAATTAACTAAATACTTCTTAATTGTGTTTAGAAAATTAGAACACATCGGGCAAATTTAAATACATATATTAATCATACAAAAAAAAATTTAAATTGATATATATTATCGTCACTAAATAGCAACTCATGCATGTTTGATCATATGAACAACCCAATTATATATATATATATATATATATATATATATATATATATTGATATGAAACACCCGGTTTCCGTCCTATGCTATCGAATTATTTAATTCTATGTTTGAAATTTGAAAATTTCAACACTAGACGTAGTTGACCTGCAATTAATTAATTCACTTAACCTACCTATTTTCATTAATTTTTTTCAATTTACATTAAAGGGTATTATTTGACGTGTGATTTCATTTTGACTACGCATTCATTAACCACGAGCCAAAACAACAAAAAGTACTCATTTTCATTCCTTAGGTGCATCTATTTTTCCGTCAGCTATTAATAGGGACGGTTTGAATTTGGTTGGATATTACATAAATATACCCCTTTGGGCTAAATTATTGTATAAGGCCCAAAATTGGGACAATATCAGCCCAGCCCAACACTAGTTTTATCCAATAACTATAACTTCATATGGGCCTGATAGGTCCTAGCACAAATTGCATTGCCCACTTCAGTTTGGGCCTCAAAGTCATAAATCCCAAAATATGAGCCCGTTTAAATGATTTTTTTTAAACCCTTATTTTTTAATAAAAGTTATTTCAGTGAAAAAACATATATATATATATATATATATATCTGGACTTCTTCAAAAAAGTAGAAGCTAAAAAAAAATGTCAAAAATAACTTTTTGTAGAAGCCATTTCGAATACCTTTAAATAAAAATAATTTTAATTACTGCAACCAAACGCAAAATTACTTTATAAAAAAATAAAAAAACTCGTACTTCTTATATTATACCTTCTTTTTTTTTTTTTTTTTTTTTAACTCTATCCAAACTGGCCCAAGGAGAGCCACGTCGCAAGCACATTTCGAGTTCCGGCAACTTTTGCAATTTCAATTTAACGACATTTAAAATTATATAAAGACAATAATAGTATTACCTATTTTTACTGTTTTTTAAAGTTAAACTAAATATTAAAAATTTTAAAACTTACAAACAAGCCTTTAAACCTTTTATAATTTGAATTTTATCACTTACTCGTTGACTCGACTCACTTGCACATTTATTTTAATTTTTAAATCAAGAAACAAAAACAATATCATATCGAACAATATCGAAAAAGAATGATATCAAATGTAAAAGCACCGATACAAAAAATGTTCCATTTTAATTTTCACTCTCTTAAAGATCACAATTGTTAGTACAATTCAAATTTTTTTTAAGCGCACGCATGCGCGTACGCGCACACACACACACACACACATATATATATATATATATACATATGAATACTAATTAACATCAAATTGAATCTATTTTCAGAAAACAAAAAAGAATTTTTATGGGAAATTCAATACGTATCTTTTTCCCAAATACACAAATATAGTAATAAACCAACAAAATCGGGTTTTTAGGAAAATAAATTATCTTGCAGGCATATGTCGTTGTCTTGGCTGTTGAAAAATTAATTTATTTATTGAGAAAACGATTGACAACGAATTTCATTTATTGTTCATTAGTTAATGAGAGCAATTAAAGCAATCAATTGTCCTGCAGTTATTTGCCTATAAATTTACCCAAAAAAAAGGAAAAAGGAATAAAAAATGCCTATAAAGTTAGATAATTTGGGAAGATGACAAGGGGCCGGACAAACTTTTGGGCTTTTCTATTTATGGTATAGAATTCGGCCCATTAAAAGAAAATCCACAAATTTTATTTTATTTTATTTTTTTTTTTTCTATTCTAAGAAGTGGATCTGAAACAATTGAATAATATTCTTTAAAGACTATAGTTTATATGCCTGCTTACGGGGTGTTCGTAAATTTTTTTTTTGCTTTTGGAGAAGTTGAAGGTATGAAGAAAATTAAAAAAAGTTGAATGATGAAAGTATATAGTGTTTAAAAAGTGAAATAAAAAAAATGTAAAAAGAAAAGTAGTTATTAGATTCAAAAATACCAAGAAACAGAAAAAGGCTTATTTACAACTACTTCTAGCTTTTTTTTTTTTTTTTTTTTTCTACTGAAAAAAATGAGAAGTTAGTCTGTCAAACACTACTCTATAATTTGAAAATGGCGAAAAATATAAAAGTACTTTTTTAAAGTCATTGCAAACACCTCCTATATATATTGTCAAAATTGAAAAAAAGTTTGTTCCCATAATATTATTCTTTGTTCTTCCATTTATAGTTCCGATAAAATTTAGGGACATTAATACTAATCAAGTATTAACTATATATTTTAAGAATAACAATTAATAACACAGTAAATATTTTATCGTTTCTTATATGATTCGCATGATTTTTTTTTAAATATAACTCAAAAAGGTATATTGTTTAAATTTTTGACCTGATTTTTTTTTAAATAATTCTGACCTAACTCGCCGTCGTCAACGGCGAGTTTATTAAAATATTTTTAAAATTTATAATTGTGTAATATATTTTATCAGGCCAAAAAATAAAAAATAAAATAATGAAACTCGCCAACATTGTTGGCGAGTTTCACTTAAAAAAAAAAGAAAAATTGGTGAAATTCGTCATTGAAAGTGGCGAATTTTAAAAAATATATATATATTTTTTTAACTCACCAAGGTCGATGGCGAGTTTCAGAAAAAATCGAAAAAACAAAAGAAAAATTCAAACTCGCCGTCAAGGACGGCGAGTCTTAGGCAATCACACTAATAAAGTGAAATATTTATATTAATATGTATAATTATTGACATGACAAGTGGAGTGACATTCCATCAAAATTTTCACCTCAAACCACTTAAAAATTCACATATTCCCTTGTTCCTCTCACTTGTGAATTTTGAATCTTTTCGTATAAATCTTCATCTTTTTAGATACAAAAGCCAAGAATATTGATGCAAAAAAAATTATTTCTGAAAAAGTCAAAAATTGCAAAAATTTATTCGCAACATGGAAAGTCCCAGGCAAGGTTTCGAAATTGCTGCAGCTGCTGCTTTTTTCTTCATCTTTGACTCCCCCTATTCTCTCTATGTATCTCTCTCTCTCTCTCTCTCCCCCCTCCTCCTCCTTGGTCCTACGCGCGCGCCACCTTCTCTCCCCCTCTCCTCCATCCCATTCTCTCTCTGAAAACAACATTTTTCATTTCCTTTAATTGTTTCCTCCAGCTGTGTCAATCGAAAAACAATGTTGGCGAGATTTTTTTTCTTTCTAAAAACATTATATATTTCGCCAACATTGTTGGCAAAATTTTAAAAAAATTTCTGAAATAAATTCGCCAACATTGTTGGTGGGTTTTTATTTTATTTTATTTTCCTAAAAACACTATAAATTGCCAGAACTGTTGGCGAAATTTTAAAAAAAAAATCAGTTGTAAATTCACCAACAATGTTGGCGAGTTTTCAAAATTTTTTTTATCTGAAAACAGTATAAATCGCCATTTTTTTTTTTTTAAACTCGCCGTCGTCAACGGCAAGTTTCAGTTTTTATTTAATTTTTTTTGAAACTCGCCGTCAGCAACGGCGAGAATCAAATTTTTCTTTTTTTTTCCAAATTTCTGTACTCGCCAGTACCAAATGTTATTTTTATTATTTTATTATTATTTATTTTCCACCGTCAAAATATATTGTAGTATTATTAATTTTATTATTATTTTATTAAACTCACCACTGATGGTGATGAGTTATGTCAAATTTTTTAACCAACTTTTTTACATATCAAAATTTTAAACAAAATACCCTTTTGAGTTATATTTGAAAAAAGTCCGTCAAATTTGGTTTCAACAAGAATTTTTCGACCAAACAAACTATTGGTGGAGTCATTTCCGGGGATAGCCTATCAAAGATTGCCACTACGCACCTTTGTTACTAATTTTACACATTAAAACAGTGCATAATGAGTCATTAGTCATAATTTTCAGTAATGGCCGGCGGTAACCTTTTACATTTTTCCATTCATTCATGATGCCGTCCTGCCTAAACCCACTAGCTTGTGGAAAATTTTTATCAACACTGAATTTTGCTGCATCAAAGTTAATCATATAGTAAATATTTTATACTTATCATGTAGAATTTTACAAATCGACTTTTTTATTGGATTCGAGTTAATTGAATTGGGTACCTTAAAAACTTATTCAAACTGAACTCGAATTTTTCAGGTGTCCTAAACGCGATTCCCGATTCCCTTCCTTCCCGTGCAACCCCCCCCCCCCCCCCCCACACACACACACACAATGAAAGTGAGGGACAATGTCCGACTTGTGATACAGATTTAGAATTTTTTCAAGTATCCGATTCGAAATTATCCATGAGTGCGAATACCTGACTCAAACGCCAACCCTTACCATCATGTCATTAAAATTTAATAAAAAAATTTGCAAAAATTAAGTTTTCAAAAATTTCAACAGTCCAATAATATATGTGGTATCTGTTGATAAGTATAATACGATATATATATATATATGTATATATATATATAATACAATGAAAATGTTGAATATAGCATACTTGCTAGAAACGTGTGGGTTTTTCTATTATCTTATTTTGAATCAATTATATCCTCATTAGTTAGTTATTTACTATTCAAGTGTGTATAAATTCGTTGAAATGTTACAAAATTTGGTAAATTATCGTATCTCTCGTCTGATCATTGCACATGGCATGGGGCTGGGCTTGACAGTAGGTATGGCAAGTCGGCAACAATTTCTTCAAATTGTGCATGCATAAGGGTGGATATATATATATATATATAATATTTTATTGTAAAAATAGTATTTCGCTTTTTAATTTATAATTTACATTCATATCATGTGTATAAAATTATTTTACTAATTATATATTTAATCTGAAATTTTTACACTTGACGCATATTCATATATTAAAATAGAAAATAAAACACGATTTAAAATAAAAATTTTTGTGTTGCATACAGGTACAAAAGCTTGGTATAATTAACACAAACACGCAAAATAGTCATACCAAATTAAATTAAAACCTTATTCTTCTTTTATTTCTTATTTCAATAAATCGCCATCCAGCAATTCATTACATGTTTAATAAAATTTGTTCACAACATTATAAATTTTAATTACTTGGAAACTTATTAATAAATATACCTCATCCCTTTTCATTATTTCAATTCTATTTTGATAAAATTTTGTCACAAACTTATCAAAAATGCCTTATACCTATTATGCAATATATTCATCACAAATTGTAACTTTTTTTTTTTTTGAAAAATATATATACCGTTCTTCTAAATTCTAAAAGCTAGTCTGCTGTGTGAGTTGAGTTCCCCATGTTCATTAAATTATGTGAATTGACGTGTGTGGTTGCATGTGATTGAGTCATAAATGAATTGTCTGATAGATCTAGATTTTCCCCTATGTCCATGCCACAATCTCGACAAGTGTAGCATTAATATTTATTATTTTATTTTATTTTCCGTAGCAATAGTACAAATTTCTTCCCCTTGCCCGCGGTCACTCCCATTCCCATTCCAATTCCACACACACACACACACACACATATATATATATATATATATATATATATATATCTTCAATCATTTATACATTGATATCTATAATGAACGAACACTAAATGTCGTATTTAATTTTTAATATTTTATTTTAGTATTATTTTAATTTTTAAAGTATTATTTGTGACTTCACAATCTTTAAATTTATAAATTGATTTCACATTCGTCGGGTGAATTTTCCTTTTGTCAAAAATGGTATCATATAACAAATATGTGGTTAATTATTTTAAGGACATAAATTATCACTTCTTGTATATAATTTGCATTAAAAAAAAAGATTTAATTGACCAAATAATAAAATGTGTAAAAATTTCAAGTTTTCTTTTTGGTTTTTTTAGAATAGTCCATTAAAATTATTATTTTTTTCGATCAATTGAATTTTTTTTTTTATCTAAATTGTATAATCAAGGATTGACAAATTTGCCTTCAAAATAAGTATAAACTAATCGCATTTATAAATTTAGGTATTGTAAGATTACAAATAATATTTTAAAAACTAACATAAAACTAAAATAAAATACTGACAACTAAATATAACACTTACCCACAAACAAATTAGCACAATCGTAGTCACGTTACAGTGCGAATTTAAACACAAGATTGGTTAATCATACTTGTCACGATGTTTTTTACAATATTTGTGAAATTCTCACTACTATTTTTGACAAAAACCGATGTTGTATATTATATAATCGCGACGGATTGACAATTAATTATGTGAACAAATACTAATAGTTATCGTGTAGATTTATTTTTATTCGATATATTTGGTGTTACATCTTAATAACTTTAAACATAATTTGGTCCGTCACATGACTTAATTTGTAAAAAATAAAAATGATCATTATCGCCATTAATTAAAATATGACTAATATTATTTTTCTGGTGTAATTATTGATTAAATTATAGTTGGTAATTTATTTTTGCTTACTTATCGTCTTCGCCTCTCATTAAAAGAGGAAAACAAATGTTAATGGAAATATATTAAATGGGGTCATTTGAGATTTGACAATAATAACAATATATGTTAAATGAAAAGACTATTTGTTAGATCCGTATTGGTTTTCAAAATATTCTATTCATAATCTGTCGCTACAAAAATATATACTTTTTACTGACAAATCAATACACTATAAATTTAATTTATAAAAATTTTATTACTAAATATTTCATTGCTAATTATTTATTTAATTCTACTAATATTAAAATCTATTACTAATCCATCGTACATTCCTATGACAGAATTTTTTCGTCACAAAACTTCCATTAATGAACGAGGCGGTTTATTGTAGCGTGTTAAGAGTAACACTGCAATTTTAAACATTAGTTCTTTGTTAATTTCAAGTCGAACGAGCTATTATATATTGAGACAAATTAATTACAATTTTCACTGCTTTTAATTTCCTTTGTCTTTTAGTGTTTTGGTGCATGGAACGGTATTTATGATTCGCCCAAAAAAAAAAAAAGTAAACTAATTAAACGAATTAAGTCAGATAAATTGCGAAATAATTAAACAGCCTCATATAAAACTGAAATTTTCGATTCGATTACAAACACATAAAACATACACGAACTTTTACTGACTCGATAACTCGCAGAGGTGGGAGTACAAACTTAGATTTACCATGTACAGGTAAAACTACCCACAAGGTCCCAACACTCTTCCTTATTTTTTTACCATAGAAATTATTAGTTAATAGCAAAATATACGTAAGCTTCCGCAGACGAACACTTAATCTTCTCCAACCCCACTTCACCTCACCCTGTAAAAAACACAACAATAACAATAATCATCAATAAAATCTCAGAAAAATAACCTATGAATCCTCATGAAAAATGTAAAAACTCAACTACATATACATATATATATGTGTGTGTGTGTGTAAGTACTTTGAGCAGTCGGTGGAAGGGCTGATCTGGTAAGGAAGGTTGACACCGCACTGTTTCGGGAGCCCAGCGGCCTTGCTGAAGTTGACACCTTTGTAAGACCCGGCAAGACTTTTCAGACAGTTACACACGGATTGGCGGTCCGTGGTGGTCTTGGCGACGGCGTAGAGGCCCTTAACTCCGCCGCAGCACCCGCCCAACGGGCCCCGATTGGTCACGTAGGGTATGCACGAGCCCAAGTACGAGACAACATTCCCGCAGCTTATCGCTGCCTCAACAGGGGGGGCGACTGCAGCTAGCAGCACAGCAGCAATGAGTGCCAAGCACATTGCCTTGGTGAGGGAGGCCATTGCAATTGCGAAAGTAATTTTTGCTAGTGGTTGGTAAGAAAGTGTTGATGTTTTGGGGTGTTAGCTAACAAAAAAAAGTTTTGTGTGTGAATAAGCCGAGCCGAAAGGGTGTTTATATAGAGGGGGATTGTGGGGAAAATTTTTGTTTGTGGTTTATTAGAGTATGATATGCGGTTGGTTGTTGGAGTGGATTGAATGCTCTGCATGACTTCCAAGTCGTCCAATTACCGGTGGAAATCCATGAACGGAAAAGTCCAAATTTGTGGGACTGACGAGTGAAATTGGGTTTTTCTTTACGGATAGAGTGTTTACATTATCCGATTCAGATTCTGTCATATATTATATATTAATTTTTTTATGAAATACATATTATATGTGATTGAATATAAACCGTGAAGTTCATGTGTGGAACTTATATGCTCAGTCCATATAAGAATTTTTCTATGAAATTTGCAACAGAAATATAGTTGATTGGACCATATCAGTGGGGTTTTCCCCGGTAGAAACAATATTAATTTATAGGGTGAACATTTTGTATTTATTTTATGAATGATAGATAATTTAATGAGACACCACAAAAAAAAAATATTAGTGACAAAATATAAAAGTAATAATATAAAAATTATCACAAATAATTGTATTAAATGACAACATCTTCTATTTTGTCACTAATTAAATTTATTTAATGACAATAACTTTTATCTTTTCATAATATGCATTCAACAAGACAATATACATCTAGCGACAACTATTAACAATTAGTGATAGAATTAAGAAATTTAATTAAATAAGTGAGATTGAATTTTAAGAATATACATCTATATATATATATATGTAGTATTTCATTTTTGTTATTTTGAAATGAAGAAATTTTGAACTATATTATAAATAAAAAGACAATTTAACTCATATGATATGACGTCTCTAAAGACATTTCATTTATACATTAACTTCGATACTTTATTAAAAAAAAGATACTTCAATAAATTAAACTAAGCGTAAAATGTATTTTTGTAACACTAAATTATAAAAATAAATACCATAAAATTCAATTACACGATATTTTTGACCAGCGTGGTGGATCCTCCTTTCTGTCCCCACTGTTTATGCATGCGTATGGCTTTCTTGATAAATTTCATACTATAATTTTGGTATGATTCGAATGGTGTTCTTAATCATTGAATTCCAACAAATATCGAAAATTAAAATTGTAATATTGTAATAATTAATCTGATCAATAATTAATTACAAAATTACCCTAATAGAGAGTATTTCATTATTATATAATAGTGGGATTTTCACAGAAAACATGCGCCGAACATAGGTGGGCCTCTGCGGTGTTAGGCAAACAACCAGCGACAATTACAGGTTTAATTGTTAGATTTATTCGATGCTACCGAGATTAATTTAATTAGCGGATCATAGGAATTGGACAGTTAGACAAGATAATTTATACGTGAAATAGTATTTGTAGTACATAATTCGTGAATTCGCAGCCAGCATGTGATGGGGACTTGGGTAATTTCCTCCCAAAAGATAGGGGCCAAAATGAAAAGGAGAAAAATAAAAAGTTCGATGAGATGGTCGTCCATGCTTCTAATAATTTTATTTATTTATTTATTTGTTATTATTATTATTATTATTATTATTACATTTGCCTTTATGCAAAGTTTTATGAAATTAAAGGTTACGCGAGACTTGATTTATCGAGATCACATTGATTGAGTAAGGTGTACCTTTTTTGTCATTTAATAAGTTGGGAAGATAAAACTGAATGTTTTTTAATTTCAATCTTTCATTCATATGCATTATGTGCTTTTTTCTTGATAAAAGATTTTCATAGTGTGTCTCGACAAATATAATAAAAGATGTACTAAAATATAATAGAAGTTCTGGTGTTGCACAATATATATATATATCATAACTTTATTGTGATTACGATGAATCCCTACTTTATTTAAACTTTTTAAATATTAGAAGCACATCTGATATTTAATAATTCCAAGCAATCTTGACGTGCATGTTGGTTTTTTCTTTTAAAATGTTCACATTAACTCTTTCTCTCACTATCTCTCTTAAATTTTTATTTAAGGAACGAAATCAAACTTTTATAAAATATTAAAAATATTTTTAAAATTTGGGGGCTAGGGGGAGGGAGGGTGAGGCGTCCGCCCATTCTAGCCCCCCCACTGGCTCCATCACTGTATCTATATATGATGACTAAATTGGGGCAAATAACTTTTATTCATCACATGCACAGAGATTTTTAAAATCTTGGCAGACCCAAATTAACAAATTTCTATCTCGGCAGCAATCCAGTAGAATGGTAGATTTAGAGCTACCGACGGGACCAAAAGGCCATAACACTTTTATTTATATACAATAATTTATTGCTGCACCCACAAACATGACTTTCCTCCACACCAAGCTCATCAAACCACCCTGTAAAACCACAATACATATTATTAGCTCCCATATATTTTTATTAGAATTTAAAATTTATCACTACAAAATTATATTCATAAGTTTAATTTATCATCTTAATCATTCAGTTCTAATTCATCGGCTGATCAATTTGAATCGAGCATTATGGAGATCTATTATAAGAACAACTCTTTCAATCTAATCACTTTATTCACAATTTCAAACTTTAAATTCTAAACATTATTTAAAAAAATCTCATCCTATTATATCAATTAATAATCGGGTATAAATGTTCGTGAACCCATTCAATTCAATTTACGTCTCCATTTTCCAAGTACACTGACACACACTATATTTCAGTGATATTTTCCAATTTAGCGGAGAAACGCGTTGATGCCACGTACGAGGAAAGCATTCACACGGCTGCTGGACTAATTAATAGAGTGGAGCTGGATATATACTCACGCCAAAAAAAAAATTGTGGCTGTTGTGAATTCTAATTTCGGGGATATGTTTATTTATTTATTTATTGCAATCATAATAAAATATTTTTATATCTAATATATTAACCTTCTTTATAATAATTAATTACAAATAATACGATAGTTACACTTAATTTAAATATTAACGTCATATCTCGAGAAAAAGTCGCTTTGTAAATTTTCAATATATAGTCTTATTTGCTCAAAGCGAACAAAAGAAAACGACAAGAGAGAGAGAGAGAGAGAGAGAAAAAACGATCTCATGATATTATAAAATCATATTATTTCATTAAAATAAACGCCAGTCAAAATTCAATATTTACTGTACAGGAATGGAGCTCAAAATTTGTTTGAGGGGGTAAATATTTTTCGAGATCATTAATTAATAAAATATATAAATATAAAGGTTAGATATAATATTAATATATAAAATAACAAAAATCATCATATTTATGCATATACGATCAATTAAAAGCACTATAATAAAAAACAAGTGCTACAATCAAAAATAATATATAAAAAATGATATCGAAAAAAATAACAAGTTATTCTTTATTTCAAAAAAAATATAGTGGATGATGAATTACTTTTAAAAAATACTTAACAAATTTTTTTAAATAATACTCAATAAAATTAATATAAACCCACATAATGATACATAATTAAAATTTAAAAAGTATTAAAATAGATATAAATACAGATAATGATATATAATCAAAACTCAAAAAGTATTAAACTAGATTTTTGTTTCTCTTTCTCTCTCTTCTCACAATCAAAAAAATATAAATATTCAAAACTCAAAAAATATTTTTTCTTTTTTCTCCTCCATTACATTTTCCAAATCACTCCCAATCAAATATGAAGTGTCACATTAGTAAGATTCATTCAAATTTAATAGCCCAATAAATAAATATCAAGAGTCACTAAGTGTAATATTAAACAACTATCAAGATTCATATTAACAATCCTAATATTCAAATCTCTACACAAAAATCAATTACAAAATAAATAAATAAATAAATAAATGCATAATTTTTAAAATTAGAACACAATACCTTCTTGTACGTTGCTTTCGGACAAAAAGTTGAATATTGTAGGATTTGTGAGAGAAGAAAAATTCAAATAGGATTTTTGGTGTTTTAATTAGGATACAAGAAAGAAATAAAACCTAATAGATTTTTTAGTATTTTAATTTGAAGAGAATAAGGAAAAAGAGAGGAAAGAGAGATAATTTAATTATTATGATAAATGAGATTAGGTAAAACTAAATCACCAAAAATACAAAAAAGTAGAAAAAATTAACTTATATTATATACAAATCAAAATTTTATTTTAGGGGGGCAAAATTTTAAAATTCTAATAAATATATATATATATTAAAAAATAGATTTCTAAAACATTGCCAACCCCCCCCCCCCCCCCCCGCCTCCCTGCTCCGTCACTGTTACTGTATGTAACATGAGAAAAAAATTAATCTGCTATCCACCTATATTTTGTTCCTCTTAATTAGTAACTTGCCGGGTCCCAACAATTATTGTCCTTTCAAGTTTCACCACCTATATTTTGTTCCCCTTAATTTTTTCTCCCTCAATATTTATAATTTGGCCATAACTGATTAGGGATTTAAATGAGTGTACGCATATACAGGAATATAACTCTCCATGTTTGGGCGAAAAAAGAAAACAGATCATATTTTCACAAGCAAGTTCATTAAAAGTTTTTTTTAAAAAAAATATCTTTTCTTGGTTTAGCATATTGATGCGGTCGAATCTTGGTTCGTCCACGTGTCGGGGTATGATGTACTCCGGGGAGTTCTTGCTGGTGGCCCACTTGCCAAAGAGGGAGGATCGCTCGTGAGACTAGCCGGTTTTGCCCCGGCGTAGGCTCTTCGATGATGAATGGTAATTGAGAAACCAAAATAGCTTATGAAGAGAGTATTGTTGGTTTTTCCTTACCCTTGGGTGGAGAGCCAATGGAGGCTTTTATATGAGAGTGAGGAGCCTGGATGTGATATGGTTGGGTGGGGGCTGGTCACTTTCAAGTTTCAACACTATAGCCGTACCGACAGATGCCTTTTGTCCCCTCCATGGATCCTATTGGCGACTGCTCCAACTTTTCATTAATGAGGGGCCTTGTTGGCAATTAAGGTTTATCTTGAGCATTTATGACCAAGGATTGTATTTATGACTTGGTATTTAATACGCTGGAGACTGATGGGATGGACCCATGTGCCACTGGGATGCGTTAGGTGGCAGCGGGTTGTGCCCGTCAGAGATCGCCAGCTGTAAGTACCCTTGTTGGATGTCCAACCTTGCAACGGCTAAGTGTGGGATCTTGCCCTCGATGGGGGCATGCTCGAAGGTCGCGACCCAGCTCGAGGATCCCCGGGACAATATATCCGTGCCTTGAGGGGTCCTCGAGAGAGTTCGTCTTATGAGCCCTTTCAAGGACCATCATCGTATCGAGGGTCCCAACTCCTCACTTGGGCAAATTTGGGGGCTTGCACTGGCGGGGAGTAGTGAGGTGGCACCTAACTCATCACACATGAATCCATTGCAAAAAGAGTAATGTTAATTAATGAACGATATAAAAATAAATGTAAAAAATGGCAATAGTATATTATGTATGTATGCATATTAAGTAGTGATATGAAAAACATGTATTAAATCAGTGATAAATTAGAAATAACAAAAAATTATGGGAAAAATGCACAGTACTCTCCTGTGGTTTGCGAAACTAGCACGCTCAATCCTATAGTTTTCTAATTCTCAAATTTAATCCTGTGGTTATAAAAATTTGCCCATCACCACCTAAATCATATTTGTCAATTTTAATATTGAAATGACAAAATTGCCCCACCACCCACTGCCGGAGCACCGCCAGAGCATCGCCGGACCACCGCGCTGCCATCTCTGGGATGGTCATACTATACACCAAATCGTTCATCTCATCGAGCCCGTCAAAAGCCCTCAATTAGTATCAACAAAATCCAATTTGATTGGATTTAATTAGACCAAAATATATAAAAATCCTAACTCACCCTTTTCCCATTTATCGAGCAATTACTCCACCACCAACGGTCGAATCCCAAAATTGAGGCTACCATTGTGTTCCCTGTGTCGAAGCGCTCCAAACTCAGTCGAACTTCGCTGGAAAAGTCTTCGTATTCTGGCAACCCATCGCCATCACACGTCCGTTGCTGCCGCTGCCATTTGTCCGATGGCTGAAACACCATAAAACTACTACCGTTGTGTTCCTCTCCTCAAGCTGATCAATTTACACTACTCACACGCTCGATTTGGCCAAGAAACGAGAGAGATATGGACAAAATAAAATTTATGTATATATATGTATATATGTATATATTGTAATAATTTGGAAATCTAAGTGTAAAAATATCATTTTACACTTGAAAAATGAATAATTTTCGTGCTAAATGCACGTGTATAACACCGCACGCCAAGAAGGTCTGTTAAATTTGATTTTTATAACTATAGGGTTAAATTTGAGAAATTAAAAATTACAGGGTTCAGCGTGCTAGTTTCGCAAACTACAGAGGAGTACTGTGTATTTTTTTTCAAAAATTATCACTAGTTATAAATAGAAATAATTTGAAGACAATTTATTGTGAATATAAGTACGTAAGAAAGATTCTTACGGTGATAAAATCCAGTTAATTTAAATAGTAAAATTGAAAAATAATAATAATAGTTGATAACGACATTCATGCTTTTATGTGATATAGTATCACGAATTATTATTTTTATTATAATGATAATATATACTTGTTTTACCGAGTTACAATTAATTCCTACCTGTAATTCCTCTACCTTCCTTTCAGTATTTAATTAATGGCCCCATTTAAAATCTTTAGTGTTAGAAAGAAAATTGACAAGTCCCCTTATTAAAGTGCGTTAATTAATATAAGCTGGCTAACTGATTTGCATGGCAAATACTAAGTTTAAACCCATAATGTTACGTATACTCATCATGTCTTATATTCAATTAATCTAACATCCAGCTTAATTAATATGATTTAATTTATAATCATGGTCTTGTGGCGATAAGTGCAACCGTAACATGAAACTTTTACTTGTTTAGGACAAGATTAATTAGTCATTAGTACAATTATTATTCATAAAGTTATACGTCATCATACTAATTATAATTAAATTCCCTCATGCATCACGTTTAGTGTCTGAATTTTTGTTATACAATGGTATTACGTACATTTTTTAATTATATGATCAATACACAGCACTTGTGTTTTTTTTTTCTTTCTCAATTAATATTATAGTTAGTTTTTTGCTCTTTCGGGCCAATAATGGCTGTTTTATAACAATATATATTTTTTTCCGGGTTTTATTAGTTTGCTCATGTTACGGAGATAACCAAATTAAAAAGAGTGATTAATGGATAATTATGAAGAAGAACAGTTAAAACAAACCAACGAAATTCATTAATTAAAGATGACAAACTACATTAAGCACTAATCAAAACACGATAGTACCACGCGACTAAGTACGAGGAAAACTCCAATATCCAACTCCATCAACTTTACTGAACCCCGCAAACACACACACACACACACACACACACACATAACAATTAATTATAAGTAACATTTTGAAATTTAATTTAAAAAATGTGACACTATAATTAAGTGTTACGTACTTGGAGCAATCAGTGGAGGAGCTGATCTTGTAGGGACTGCTGACGCCACACTTTCCGGGGAGGGCGACAGGGGTGTTGATGACGGTGGGTGTGGCCTGGCCGGCGACGGACTTCAAGCAGTTGCAGATGGCCTGGCGGTCGGCGGTGGCGGCCGCCGCGTTGTAGAGACTCCTCATCCCGCTGCAGCAATTGGCCGACGGTGCTGCTCTGCCGTACATCACGTAGTTGATGCACGGCGACAGTTCGTTCATCACCGTGTCGCATGAGATGGCAGCCTCTGCCAGCGGTGGCGCCAGCGCTGCCACCACCATGGTCACGGCCAGCACAACCATCATTCACTACAAGAAAAATAATATTATTGACAAGATCTAAAAATGACAATACAAAAGTTGTCATCAATAATTGTATAAAGTAACAATACATACTATTTTGTCACTAATTAAGTTTTTTTATTGACAGTAATTTTTATGTTGTCACAATATCACTCAATGGTAACAAGAAGTAATGTTTTAATTGTCACCATTAATAATTAGTGACACACCTATGGTGACAACTTGATGACAATAAAAATTGTTATTAGGATTTTGTGACAATATTCCATTGCCACTAAGTTATCATAATAAGTACGTCACTAATTATCACTTTTGCAATATATTGCCACCTTTTTACAATAAATTATCACAATTTATATCGTGCATACTATATTTTGTGACAACATCAATTTGTTGACACCAAATATATATAATTAATGATAATTTTTTTATTATCACTTATTATATTATTACAAATTTACTCATTTTCTTTTAGTGATTGCCTTCTCCATTGGGATGATTTGATTTTTCTGGGATGATAGATATATTTTTTTGGGTGGTGGTGTTTATATGGAGGGTTTTTGGGAGGTTTGAGGTGGTGGAATTAATTATTTAATTAAATCAAATACATCTATGAAATGGATAGTAATTATTTGGTTGGTGGGTTGTTGGAGAGATATGAGACATAATTATAATTAATGATTTTTTACTTACATTAATTTATGGTATTTTAGAAAGTTTAAAATTTAACATACCAAAAAAAAAAATTCAAGAGGGTTCTCACTTAATATAATAATCTAGATATTAAGTTTGCAACAATTTGGTGCACAAGCTGATGAGGCTTATCTCAATCAACGAAGTTGATACTTTAAAATTATGAGGTTTAAGTTCAATTCCCACCAAATCGTATGTGTTTTTAATTATTCTACTTTATTAATAGTAATTGTTTTACTTTAATAGTAATTTAGTTATTTATTGATATAATTATAAAAATTGCTAATATGAATTAATATTTGATGATATACTTGATATATAATTATATTTATATAATGATATTGTAATCAATTTACTAAAAAAAAAATCTGGTGCCCGGATATACATGTAGTCTTATTTGCTCCAAGTATACAAAAGCAAACGAAAAGGAAGAGCAAAGAAGGTCTTATGATTTTATAAAAGGATAATTGCAGTTTAGGTTCTTTAGATTTAGCCTATTTTCGATTTTATCCTCTTTGTTTCAAAATTTTCAATTTTATCCTTTCCAATTATCAATATTTCGATTGTCGTTTGATTTTGGACATAACTTCTTGTCGGTGATGATGTGGCGATTTTCTGGCCTCAAATTGCGATTTTTCTAGTCATCACCATAAATGGTCAGAAAATCGTCACGTCATCACCAACGAGAAGTTATATCCAAAATCGGATGACAATCGAAACATTGATAATCAGGAGATGACAACATTGAAAAAATTTATAAACGGAGAGAGCAAAATTGATAAAATTGAAACGGAGAGGGCAAAATCGAAAACACCCTAAATGTAGAGGACGAAAAAAACAATTATCCCTTTTATTAAATCATATCATTTAAAAATTTAGATTACTAAACAAGAGTCACATTCAATGTTTACTGTGTGTAACAGGAGAAAAATTAGTCTACTATCCACCCATATGTTGTTCCTCTTAATTAACTTGCGGGGTCGCAACATTTATTGCCCTTTCACCAGCTATATTTTGTTTATCTTAATTTCTCCTTCTCAATATTTTTGGGGGAAAATTTTTATTTTTGGTCCAATCAGACAATGCTTTAGTTAATTTTGTTCTCATACGTTCATTTACTATCAATTTTAGTCTTACAATCGACCGATCTAATAAATTTTAGTCCCAATTCTTTCAATTTTATAATTTTGATCCCAAGTTCATCAATTTTTAGTCCCAACATAAAATATTTTAACAGAAATTGGAGTTGACTATTGAGCTCGGTTTGTCAATCAAAATATGAGGGGAAAAGGCTGAGTTATCTTTATTTATTTATTTATTTATTTTTGTTGAGGGAAATTACCCTGATTTTTGTGGTTACATTAAATTGTGGGAGGCATTCATCTCACTCTCTCTCTACTGTTATCGAGTTTGTTCAGTAGTTAGCTAGCTACAATCTCTTTCTTTTTTCTTTTACTACCTTTTATAATTTTAACCCACCTTCTTTTAATATAAGAAGAACACTTATAACCCTCTTGCAAGTTGCAAACATTTATCTGTTTTTTCTTAGCTTGTTGGGTTGAGTAAATTTCTTGCCGCTTCAACTTTGGATGTGCTCTTCTTCTAGTCTTCTTCTCGGTTACTTACACTTAAAATACACATTCAAATCCACTTACCCAATTGGGACCAAAATTGATGGACTTCGGACCTAAATTGATGAAATTTAAGGTAAAAAAAAAAAAGAGACTAAAATTGATTAGATCAGAGAATTGTGGGACTAAAATTGATAGTAGATGAATAAATGTGACCAAAATTGATAAAAACTTTATCTAACAGGACCAAAAATGAAATTTTCTCATATGTTTGGCCTTAATTGATTAAAGTTAATGCAAGTATATACATGAATATAGCTCTCCATGTTTGGGCGAAAAAAGAAAATTGGAGTTAAATTTTCACAAGCTAGCTAGATCATGAAGAGATTTAAAAGTTATTTTTATCTTTTCTTGGCTTAGCATATGAATACATTGCAAAAAGAGTAATGTTAATAAACGAAATTAAATAAATTTGAAGAATGGCAATATGGCATTGATATATTATGTGTGTATATAGATATTATAACATATTAATTAAGTCATAAAAAACGTATTAATTTGTCATCTCTCCTTTTGTTTTGGGTGTGTGTGCGTGCGGCGTTCGGACTAACATCTATTTGATGTCTCGAATTGATTGTATAAAAAAAAATAAGTGATTATACGTGACTAAAAATTAGTTTTTCCGCTATTAATAATTAATTGAACGTATATGGTGATCACAAATTAGAAGCAACAAAATTTATCACTGATCATAAATAACAATAGTTTAATTGAATACAGTTAATAATGACTAGCTAGTAAGTTAAGAAAGATTATTACTATGATATGGTTTTTTCAGTTAATGTAACTAGTGTAAACCAGCTACAAAAAAAAAAAAAATTGTAAATCGTAGGAGTTACAATAAATTCCTATCTGTAATTACTCTACCATCCTTTCTGTATTTAATTAATTAATGGCCCCATTTAAAATCTGTTGTGTCAAAAATAAAATTGATTAATTAATCAAGTGCATTAATTAATATAAGCTGGCTAACTGATTTGCATGGCAAATCTCGGTTCAAAATTCACCTTAATTTTTTGTACACTCATATAATGTCTTATATTCTGTTCTAACATCCAGTTTAATTAATATATGACCATAATTAAGCAGTATTCCAAATTTTAAAGTATTAATTAATAAATAATCATGGTCTTGTGGCACTAAGTGGAACCATAACATGAAACTTATCTCATCCAGTTTATAACAATTTGCTTTCTTTCTTTCTTTTTTTTTCCCCCTTTTTCTATTTTTGGTTTTGTTGGTTTGCTTGTCTTATGGAGGTAACCAAAAACGAGTGTGATTAATGGATAATTACGAAGAAGAACAATTAATACAAGCCGATGAAATTCATTAATTAAAGATAACAAACTACATTAAGCACACTTAAACATCCCCCATCACGCAGAGCTACATTAGGATTAACACAAAACACACTATCTTATTACAATATTAGTACTAATTAACTAAAACACGATAGTACTCCGCGACAAAGTACGAGGGAATGTCCAAAATCCATCTCCATCAACATCACTGAACCCTGCCAAAACAAAAAAGAAAAATACATATATAATTAATTTTAAGTAAAATTTTGTAATTTAATTTTTTTAAAAATGTGGCATTGTAATTAAAAATGTACGTACTTGTCGCAATCAGTGGAGGGGTCGATCTTGTAGGGAATCTTGACGCCACACTTTGCGGGGAGGGCGGCGGCAGTGTTCATGATGGCGGGGGTGGCCCGGTTGGCGACGGACTTCAGGCACCTGCAGACGGCCTGGCGGTCGGCGGTGGTCGCCGCCGCGTTGTAGAGGGCCTTCATCCCGTTGCAACAATCGGCCGGCGGCGCTGTTCCGCCGTACATCACGTAGTTCATGCATGGCGACAGGTCGCTCGCCACCGTGCCGCATGACATGGCAGCCTCCGCCTGCGGCGGAGCCACCGCTGCCACCACCAAGCTCACGGCCAGCACAACCATCATTGCCTTCTCCATTGGGATGATTTGATTTTTTACCGGGATGGATATATCTATTTTTTTGGTATGTGTATATATCACTCTTTTAGTTCTTGTAGGGTTTGAGGGTTTGGGTGGTGATGTTTATATAGAGGGTTTTTGGGGGTGGTGATTTGGCGGGGGCGGGGGGGAGGGGGAGGGTAATTAATTATTTAATTAAATCAAATACATTTATGAATTGAATACTAATTTGGGTTGGTGGGTTGTTGGATATTAATTCAATGCTCCATTAATGATTTTAGCTGTGGCATTGTGAGTTAGGAGTGGAAAAATCGTACAGTTTTTTTTCAGAAACAATTCTTGGTTATAAGTGGAAATGGCATTCATAATTTTAAGCATTCAGTATGAAAGTAAAAGAATTTGGCCAATAAAATTGGAAAATAGTATAAAACTGTGTTGGCTTATTAGCTGTCAAGGAGGTGACATTCGTGTCCCACATCGGCTGGAATCAATACACGTGTTTAATTTATAAATTAGTTTATTCATATTCGATTGCGAAATAATATCTCATAGGGTCGAATCTCTACGTTCAACGACGAAAATAAGTGTAGAAATATTTATTATACGATTTATTGGGTGTAACAAAACTTAATTAGGCCAAAAATTTACAACTCAAAGAATGTTTTCTGGCCTTTACTTTCGATTATAAACAAACGTTTAACTAGGTCTAGGTTGGGAAATATATTTTTAAATGCCAACCAACTTTATCTTATCTTACCACCTAATTATGCAAATTATATTGACTACAATCTCGTACTAATGTTTGCTATAATTTTCGTTTAGGGACTGTTTGAATGGATTTTTTATTTTTAAAAAAAAGTGCTTCTCAAATAATAATTTTTTATAGTGAAACTTAAAAAAAAAAATTCAAACAGTTTTGCGTTTTGATACAATAGTTTAAAGTTCTTTAAAAGCCAAAAATGAGCCTTTTTCTGTCTTTTGCTTTTTTTTTTTCTTTAAAAAATTCATTCAAACACAATTTTTTTGTTCAATTATTTTGTTCTAAAAAAAGCCCATTCTAATGGGATCTTAATTAAAATAAATTCCCATGCGATTTGTATGATTGTTTTTGCCCATCTACTCCCTAGCAGTAGTGTTAAGGAACAAACCGAACGCCAGACAAAAAATTAATTACTACTTAAAAAACTCCTGTTGTAATAATGTAGGTAGTTTTGTTCTGGTACAAAATAATGTGGGTAGTTGGGCATATATCATTTATATTCGACTCTAATTCAACTTGAGTTCTATATATCATTTATGCCTTTTTTTTTTTTTTTTTACAATTAGTCTCATATATTAAAATCTTTTATATACGGCATTCCAAAATTCGAAAATTATTTGTTTGTAAGGTTTAACCAAATAACTCAGGAGCATCTATTGGATATTTCTTTTAAATAAAATTATTTATATTCCATTTTAAGGGCGTCGCCGATGGATTTGAAGGTAATTCTCGCATTCAAGAAATTCATTAGCCTGGAGCGTGACAAAAAAGAAATAGAACTAAAAAATGAACTAGGGCTGAAATGCAGATATATAATCGAATAATCACTACTGATATTTTCTATTGATGGCAAATGGGATGGTGGGGTTTTTTTGGATAGGGTTGAAAATAAATTGGGCATCAAATGGATTGAATTGGTAATTGGTTTGAGTCCGATTGATAACGAATTTGTATCGAATATATTTTCCAACTGATTATTTATGGTTGAATATGTTCTTTAATCTGCAAAAACAATTTTATCATTCATTTTTCAAGTTTGTAAAGTATAATCAAATTATACTGTTTCTTTTGTGAGCATCCTTTATGAACCGCACGAATAGACCAATTTAAAAACTAGTTGGACCCACTTGGCCCAAAACATTTTATAAAGCTCATTAATTAAGTTCTGTTTGTGGATCGTGCTCTCAAATCTCATTATTTATTTTATTTACAATCAACAAATTAGGATCTGAATACCAACTATGGATTGATCTAGTAGGAATAAGGTGATAGATCTCTTAAGCAAGATTAAAGGTTCGAATTTTTTCATTGTAAATGAAGCAACTGAATTGATAGGATCGCTCCCGTAATAATATTCTGTAGTATCCGATCCAAACTAATCGATCAATAAGCCAGAACTGAGTGGATAAAATCCAAAAAATTAAAAAAAAAAAGGAGGATCTAGATTTATTCCAATTTTTCGTCCATCATTCGATAATTATAAATTTATGTCAACAATATTATGAAATTTTACGCTAAATACGTTGTGTCCGGGATTATACAAGTCTAATTTATATTTATGAAATAACATACAAAATTCAAAATAACTCAAATTAGAACAGAAAACTCACTAAATCATCTAATAAATTTAACTAATTCAAAATACATAAATCATCACACCGAAAATAAAAGGCTGAAAATAGACAAACATGGAAATTAACCCAACAAAATTCGAAAAAAATTTAAATCCCCTTCGTAGCACCATTGGAACAAACTTCGGCTCTTCTTCTTCATAATCGTAATCGTCACCTCTACTTCACCCTGCAACAAGATCAGTTCACGGTATTAAACAAACAGAATTACAAAAATTTAAATAATATATACATATACATACATATTATATCGCTATACATACACATTAAAACAAATCTAGAACTAATCAAACCAAAGCTTAGCTAATAGCTGATATAATTTACTTGTTGCAGTTAATTGATGGGGTGATTTCGTAGGGGATGTTGACGCCACATTTTCCGGGGAGGCTCTTGGCGTTCTTCACGGCGGCGGCAGAGGCGGAGCGGGTCACCGATTTCAGGCACGTGCAAGCCATTTGGCGGTCGGCGGTGGTGCTCGCCATCTTGTACAGCGATTTGACCCCGTAGCAGCAGTTAGTCGGCACCGCGCCGCCGTCCATCACGTACCCGAAGCACGGCGCCAGGGTGGTCGTCACCTGCCCACAAGAGATTTTTGACGCCGCTGCCGCCGCCTCGGTCAGTAGCGGAGCCACCACCATCGCCGCCGTGAGCACAAGGCACGTCGCCTTGAGTAACCCTAAGTTTGCCATATTTTGATATTTCTTGCGCTGAAAATGATAATTGAAATGTTTCGTGCAATTTTATTTTATTTTTTTTGGAATTATTGCATGGATCATATAATGGTTTGATGTTTATATAGAGGATTATATGTGAATTGTACATGCAAAAATTGAATCCGATAATTGTATGGTGGTTGGGTTATTGAATGCTTAATTAATGTTCTGGCTTTGATAATGATCCTAGTGGTTCTGAATTCTCACAGAAAATGGGACATGCACACTCTGTAATGAAAATTATATATAAAACAGTCTTATTAATTTTTTAAAGTTTTAAATATTAATGAATTATATATATATATATATATATAAAACGTAATTTTATATAAATTTAGGAAGAAACGGCGCTCGCATGCGCCGAACTCTCATCTTAGAGCTCTCTCACTCCATATTGATATGTCACATCGACATATTCTAATTTTTTATTAAATGATCAATTATTAATAGAAGATTCGAACTGTATTTAATTTTTTTAAAAGTAATAATTTACCTAATTTTCATCATTATATTGACATTTCCTTGTGAGTTTTTTCATAATTGAGAAACACAAACGGAAAAGGTTCAAATTGAGCCCGATTACAAATATTATAAAAGAAACTATAACTTTCATTTTATAAAGTTATGTTTGTCCTTAGTAGGCCTCCCAAACATGAACATATAGATTTGAGATACATGCTGACAATTTTATATTCTATAAATTTTTCGAGGCAGGCCTACGGTATTAGTCCACCTACTTATGCATGTTCTTATAATACTTTTCTAGTTGGGAACAATAAATGAAATACTAATGCTTTAAATTATTATGGATAGGGGGCTTTAAATTAATTCAGAGTTGATCATGACATATACGTGTGTGTGTATATATATATATATATATATATATGTGTGTGCATGTGTATGTGAGTGCTTTATTGCTACTATTAATTAAGAAAATTTTTGCCCAAATTCGATTTAATTGTACTGAATCAATCATTTGACAAATATTAATATACTTGTTTTGTAATTAATTATTCTTGCTAAACTGAATACTAATCACATAATAAATATATAAAACTAACTACATAATTAATCGCGATATGACCAAATTCAATGCGGGAAAGAATTTTCCCTACTAACTATAGTTTCGGTATTAAAGAGCTTGGTATTCCAGTTTTTGAAATTTCGGGCCAAAAATATTAGCATTTATTTATTTATTTTGATGTGACGTATCACTCTCCAGCTGTATTTTGACTTGTCAAACTTGACATGAATTTGACTTGTCAAATTAATTGATTGCCTTTCGTCGTTAAAAAAGAAAAAAAAAAAAACCCGACTAAAATCAAAAGCTACAACTATCAACATTAGATTCGACATTGGTCGATCTGTTCGAATTTAACCTGTAGTGCATGAATTTAAGTAACTTAACAAGTCAGCAATTAATCTAATTAATTCCACAATACTGATTTATCAGACTCAGTTTGATTAATTGTAGTTTGGATCATTTGTTATATAATTATATTACATTTTTTGTTAGACTCATTTATGCACGCTATGTGTATTGATGAACGATCGAAATAAAAAAAGATAATCTTTATATTTTTTTTTCATATCATCAGTTTTGTTATTTCCTTATCTCAACCGCTCATCAATACACGTAGTGTGTATTGATGGATGTAATAGAAGATGCAACACGATTATGCAATAGATGATCTGAAGTGGATTAATTGATAAAATAAACACTAAAATTATAATTGGAAACAACATTTTTAATTCGCAAATTAAGAATTTGAGCAACATATATAAGACGACGTTTACTTTATTTGTAATCCAATTAGTAATAAGAATTCATTTAATTACATTAATTAAGTTCATTAACATTAACATCCAGCTATATATAATTGGATTATCTATATAGTTCAAGCCACAACCATGCACCAAAATTAATTCGAAACGTAGGTTAATGTATATTATTGATATTACAAGCTAATATCAAGAAAACTAGAGATTCACTCTGGTGGCCATCTCCAATTATGATCTTATTCTCAAGTTGCACGTCGCAGGGGCGCTAGAAACCACGTGCACCGCCTCCAAATTCACCCAATCCTGAAAATAAATAAATATATACTTCAGTAGTGATCGAAACTAATCAATAATATTATTGAAATAAATAATCCCGAATATGTAGTATAAAGAAAATGTTGGCCCAAAGTAGGCTCGATTGTATACAATCAATCGCATAGCATATAATATTCGACAAGTAATTAATCATTCTAACTAAATATAGATTTGTTACGCTATAAGAGCAACTCTCTTACTACATGATTAATATTACCTTTGCATTCTCTTAAGAATACAATATATACACACACACACATGTATAATACGTGTACACGTATATATACCTAGAGCAGTCAGTATTTGGGTTAATCTTGAAAGGGATCCTGACCCCAAATCTGTCGCGAAGAGCAACTGCATTCCCACAATTGATGTTCTTATAAGTCCTAGCCGCCGCCTGCAAGCATAGGCAAACAGCCCGACGGTCCACCGGTGTTCTGGCGGTGGTCGCCATCGACTTGATCCCGGCGCAACACCTAATTGCACGTTATAACTCCCTTTGCCTCATGTGCATATAACGCAACGTGCACCGTCATATATACTAGTATCACTAGACCAAATTTGCCCATCATTTTTGAAAAACACACCCGAAATTATTGTATGATATTCTCTTAATTAAACTTTTTATTTAAATTTGTGACAAGGTTTGTGCTTTATATAGTAAAATAAAAAGCTTAGGATATGGTTGGGGGTGGGTAAAATTTAATGTTTGATTGATATGCGTGTAGCATGTCTTGAAAACACTTAATTAGGTGCTGTGCGTGCGTGCATGCATGCAAACAGATGACAAAAGTTACACAGAGATCGAGTGCTTGAAATTTGCAGTTAAAGCTGAAATTTTTGGTGAAAAATAATTAAGGGAACAAGACAAGAGCAAGGACAAAAAGTCAATAAAGTTGTGCAAAAATTGGATTTCCCTTACTTTAATCTGGCATTAAATTTGGTCATAAATGGATATTGACTTTGAGATATGCATGTAGGTGGTGTTTTTCAAGGAATTTATATTTTTTTCTAGAATACAATTAATTAATTATCTAAAAGGCAATTAAGGAAAAAAAAAAAAAAAACAGAAGTCTTGGTACTTGGTAGGAGAAGTTTAAGTGCTTGAGAACAAAAAACTACTAAAAATTGTTATAACACATCTACAATAAATAAATAAATAAATGTAGCTAAAAGATTGTTGTTTCTAAATTTTAATCTTTTGCCCTTCTTCTTGTTGCGTCTATTAACCTTCGGTATCATGCTATCTCCATTGGAATTTGACTAAATCTAAACGAGTATCATGGAAATATATACACACAAGTACTCTTCCATCAATTATTTTTACAAACACAAGACCGAATAGATATTTTTATAAAAGTGTCATATCTTTTTATCTCTTCCGACACCTCATAAAAAGTGTCCCAATAAAGATATTATTTTGCATAAATATAATACTAATGTATCTTTTACGACACTACAAAGTATCAAAATAGATTATTTTAACTAGTGCCGCTAAAAGCAATGCGCCAATTTAGATCATTTTTTGCAGAAGCGAAAGACACCCCGGCCGTAGTGTGTTGTAATTTTTTTTTTTTTTTTTTTTGTGGTTAACTTTTCCAAATTAGAATGCTTTGGTAGCTTGAAGATAATGTTGCACTTGGTATAATGTATTACTTAGTTGAATGAATTATTTATGTCTCTCAATTTTTGTAATTTATTCTACAAAATTCGTTATAACGTTATTAAACACACATCAGTTGGATAGATTATGGGCCTTAGCAAAATTAAGCCCAATACCTCCACATTACAGCTCAATATCCCCACATTACAGGCCATCCAACAAAAACTTATATAGTTATGTAGAGTAAATATGGGCCTTAGCCCAATACATTGTCTTCGCAGTCAAACTAGGATAGTTGACCCAGTTTTTAGAATTCAATATGGGCCTTGGCCCATTATCATTCATAATTTCATAGCTCACAATGTCGAGGAATGCATCAATTTTTATTTTTATTTTCAATAATTTGGGATATTAATTACACATAATGCTTAGTTTTTTTAATTTTAAATAATTTTTGGAGATTAATTACTCGTTCTTTGAGATATAATGTTAATGAATGCTTGCACTGCACGATACTAGTTCCCTTCTTTCTTATTAAAATACTAAGGACATGTTTGATATTGTATTAGAAGTACAAAATGCTAAATTCTTTAAATTGATGGACCCCCTATTTCAATCATTTGATACGTGTGTTTGTTTTGAAATAAAAGTTCTACTGATCGAAATTTACAAAATTCACCTCACATGTGAGATTGTTATAGATCATATTATAGAATTTGAAATTGAAGTCGAATTTCAAGCCACACGGCTCATAAGCAATTCAATACTAAATCAAACATGCTTATAAAGTAATTTTATGGGATGCAAATACCATATAAGATGTAATCAAATATGTCCTAGCTATTAAACTGGTAGTCTAATTGATCTTATTCATAATATCTCGTAATTCGCCTCTTCGACTTTATTGAAATTACGAAATAATATATAACTAGAACACGAGATTAAACATAGGTTCACAGGCCATTAAGTTTGTGAAAGCAATAGCCACGTTGGCAATAAAGGAATAACAACCTAAATTAATGATAAATTAAAAATCTTGTTATGTTATTGCAATAAAGGACAGAAACACACACACATATAAATTGTTTTCCTTTTGACTCCATGCGAATAATTAAAATGAAATATAACATATGGTGCTCGTTTAACAAACGTTGCCCCTAAAATTCAATACTGAAGAGGTGCAAATATTTGGGTTGATAAAAGTACTATATATATATATATACACATGTATTTGATAATAAGATAAAAGTACTATATATTAACTCTCACGAACATGGCTCAACAGGGACACTTGCGGCTCAATTTGGAGTTTTAACTTGTTAATAAATTTAGAAATTTGTACCACCAAATTGAGCTATACGTAGCTAGTATGTATAGATGGATTAATTTTTAGCCAAAATTTCTCGCCTGATTGGTCCCATGATCTTCAATGCAAAATATTATTTATCAATCTTCGTCTTAGAGGGTGTTTGGTCATACTTATTATAAAGAATTTATAAGTTCTACGAACTTATAAAATATTTTTAGAATTTACAAATATTCTATTATACTTATCAATATATGTTATTAGAAGTGGCAAAATAGTTCTCGTTCCACAGGTTGAACCCAACCTATATGATTTTAGATTGAGTTTGGATTGGGTCCAATATATTTTAAAATAAGTTGGGTTGGATTGGGTTGGATTGAGTCCCATGTGGTTGGTGTTGATATTACATTCTAAATGAGCTAATGATGGATTAGTAATGGAGTCATGTTGGATTCTAAATAGATTAGGACATAAATAAAAAAATATTTATTTTTTTATTTGATTGTAATTTATTTTAGTATTCGAGAACCATCTAAAATATATAGGAATTTGACGTGGCATATTTCCGACCGGGCATATTTTTCGACCTGCAGACCGGCCGTTCTCGTTCCCCTAGGATCACATCGAGTCCTCTCGACGGGAACCGAACAGCCCTGCGGCTTCCCTCCTTGTCGGCTTACTGGGCACAACGATTTCTTCTAGAAGTCCTCCCCTCGACATACCGTTCGATATGCGTATCGATCGGGCCCATTCTGCGTTCAACGGCTCCCTGCAGGCATTAAATGCTCCGTCAGACAAGGCATGGGGGAGCCACCTAACCCCATGCCTCATTAATGACCCTACCCCCGAGTCTACAGGGTGCGCACGTCGGCCCCCAGCAGCCTACTTGGCTAGGTGGGCCCCCCGGGAGCGGGGCCTATTGGTACATGGTATAAATACCCCCTGCATTTATTATAAGTGGGGAGATTAATTACATTCAACGCCCTTACTCTGTTCAAATTACTAAAAATCGATCCGCTGACTTAAGCATCGGAGGGTCATAGCCGAGACCCATCTCGGCTAGCTCACGTTGCTATTTCCCTTTGTTGCAGGCCAACTTCCCGATCAAACACATCCATTTATATAACCGACCAGGATAGTCGACCGGAGTCGAACAGCTCTCAGAAACGACCCGCATCAGAATTAATAATTTTAATTTATCTTTTCTCAGCTTTGATTAAATACACAACAATGATGCATTAAACTCATTAAGAACCATTTTTAAACTCATTTACAAACCACCTCCAATCCATTTACAACGCAACCCATCTCCAACTCATTCTTTAAAACTCATATCCAACCCAACCCATCTTCAACCTAGCAATATAATCCAATCAAATCCACCAAATTGCCACTGCTACATGTTATGGAAAAATTTTTGCTTGAATCTGGTTTGGTCATACCTAACTAATCATATAGCAAATATTGCTACATTTACTCTGTGATTGGTCATTACCTCCTAAATATGCATCAATTACATAACTAATGTAATAAACTCAATATGTAATTAGTCCCCGATGTGATCGAATTCAATCGCTATGCAATTAAAATATGTGAAATTATGCATTTATTGTGAAGTCAAAGTCAAAGGGGGACACGTCATACCTCGGAAGGCAGGAGTGGAGATACAGTAGGCTACCGGCTTGACACCGAATATATAGCAATCCGCATGTGAACAATTGGCCGCCCAAGAAATAATCCAACTGTATTTCTATTTCTAAGTTAATTCTGCCAAATTTCATGTGATTGCTCTTATGGTTCTTGCATCCAGCTCACTAGGTCCCTTCTCCACAAAACAAAGTATTCAACAACAAACAACACACACACACACACACACACACACACAAAAACACAAATATAATATATATATATATATATATATATATATAGGATACTATAATACATAATTCAACTTGGTCATTATAACCCCACTAACATACCAGTGAATTAACTCCTACTCTTTATCAAATCAAATATTAATTATATAAACCAAACACTAACAGCTAGGCCGCAATGCATTCGAATAATTAACAAGTTATACGACCTCAACGGACTCTGAGTCTAAAACATTCAACACTACAAGAATGCACTAGCCTCTTTAGAGACAAACTACTACATGATATATTTAGTTTACATGACGGATTTTGTGTATAACAAATGCGTTAGTAGATGTTTTAACAATAATTATTTTTTAGTTATGTTTACGATAAATTTTATCATTAATTCATTACAGACACCTTGAATTTGTGAAGAAATATCTCCGCCTCACAATTTTTTCATTAGTGAAAGAATTGTTTTCTTGTAATAAAACATGAAAATAGTAGATTTAATAGCAAACCGTTGTGTATATAGTAAGTACTGTTTAACAATATGATAAATGAAGTAATATTTATCGTATGATTATTTAAGTTTGACTAAATTGTGACAAATATATTGATATCTGTTATGAAATTGATCTATGGGCCTGATCAAAATTGATTTCCATTTTTTTTTTATAATTAAAATTGCCATAACAACATTCAAGCAAAAACAAAGTTTAGAAGTTTACAAAATAGAGGTTTAACAAGCTTCATTGGCATAAATAGATGACAAAATTGAAGAAGAGACGATGCCAGACTAATTGGAATGAAAGTCTCATTTTGTTAATGCATGAGCAACAGATTTATGATCCAAATTGATTTCAATTTAATATTCTTTTGTAAATGTGTGTGTGTATATATATATATATATATATATATATATATTTGTTTGAACTTACTAAATATAAGAAAAGTTGGACGTGTGCACCGCCTATGCCATTATGATCAACTGAAAAAAGGCATACATTAGAAATGATAACGAATTGCTACCCACGGAGAGTTGGAGAGGGGCCCGTACAAAAATAACACGACGCTCATTGGTTACTTTTTGAATAAATCTCAAAGTTTCTCCTTTTGAATTAATTGCCTTAACTCTTTCGGGATATTTGACTTAATGAACATGCACGTAACCCATCCTAGAAGAGTGAAGAGTATAAGGATTAGAATTCGAATTATAATAAGTGTATGCGTGTGGTTCACCGTTTTACATAAAAAAAAAAAAAAGCAAAAAAATTAATAGCCTAAACTCAAAATTCGAAATTCTAACGTGATTTTAATCCTAGAATTTGAATCTTAAAATATCAATATTCACCACTTTAAATCAATAACGTACACAATTATTTTGCACCAGCCAAGAATTGAATCCAGCAGTAAATATATCCAATGATTTTTCACAATATCTAACATTTCATTACTTTGAAGATTTAAACCTACATAAACAAGTAATTTTGATATATCACCAATATTTTTCCATTGAAAAACACAGAAAATGAGGGCAAGTAATGTAAAAATGGCCCCACCCTCACCTACACCAACGTTTTATAAATAGCAATTTCACTCCCCACACTAACCCAAAACCACTCATCACTCCTCACATAAAAGAGAGCCCTAGCAAGGCCAACCTCTTTGTACCACAAATGGCCACCATCACAGTGCAATATTATATGCCACTTGTTTTCATTGTCTATGTTGTATCTTTTCAACAGATCCATGGACATGATCCTTCATTCTATGCTGGCTGGCAAACTGCCCATGCAACATTTTATGGGGGTGCCGATGCTGCTGGCACAATGGGTACGTTTGTATGTGTGCAACACAAGTTTATATGTGTACGTGTGTGTGTGTGTGTGTCGATCCCTCTCAACATTTCTGACTCTCACTGATGAAATGCGTAATGCAGGAGGAGCGTGCGGCTATGGAAATTTGTACAGCCAAGGGTACGGCACAAGCACCGCAGCCCTGAGCACCACGTTGTTCGACAGTGGGCTGAGCTGCGGCGCGTGCTACGAAATGAGGTGCAATGACGACCCGAAGTGGTGCCTTCCGACCACCATAACCGTCACAGCCACCAATTTCTGCCCTCCGAACTACGCCCTCGCCAGCGACAACGGGGGTTGGTGCAACCCCCCTCGCCAGCACTTTGATCTAGCGGAGCCCGCATTTCTCAAAATAGCACAATATCGTGCCGGGATCGTTCCTGTAGTCTACAGAAGGTACGTAACTCGATCGCATTTCTTGAAAATAAGAAGAGTTTAGAACAAGACAACTGCATTACATAGAGAAATGGATAGATTCCCATGCCAGCAGTTGTGCAATGTGCGTGAGTCAGTGGTCGGAGCTGCCGCCGGGGTTCAGTTAATCCCGCTCAAATTATAAAAATTACACTCATAGTGTATATATCTCTTGGTTTATTGTTATGATTCTTAGGAGAACCACACCTTCAAAGTTAACTTGTAAGATTGAAAAGCTCAAAGATCATAAAAAACCTCACTTCTAATGACTATATATCCGGTGTGGGATAAACTCTTATTAGGATCTCATTGTCTTAATGAGAACCAATTAAGATCATTATATATATATATATATATATATATATGTGTGTGTGTGTTATTGTTTGATTGAGCACACTAAACGAAACTTTTGGCTCCGCCGTTTTTGTGAGTGCAGGGTTCCGTGCGGGAGAAAAGGAGGGTTGAGGTTCACGATCAACGGTCATTCGTACTTCAACTTGGTGTTGATCACGAATGTGGCCGGGGCAGGTGACGTGCACGGTGTGTGGATTAAGGGCGGCCGCACTGGATGGCAGCCCATGACGAGGAACTGGGGGCAGAATTGGCAAAGCAACGCTAATCTCAACGGTCAGGCTCTCTCTTTCAAGGTAATGGCCAGCGACGGGCGCACCCTGGCCGCCAATAGCGTCGTTCCACCTGGCTGGCAGTTCGGACAAACCTTTGAGGGCCCACAATTCTAACTTATATTACATATATTGTCATTGTGTGAACTTATCTATTGTGGCCTCCATCTACGCATTGCAAGCTTGCAAGTTGCAACTAATATATTTATGCCCTTTACTTTCTTTTTGTTTTTTGGGAAAAAAAAAAAAGAAAAATCAATAAAGAAAATGAAGCAGCGTGGCCTTTTTCTTGTAATAATTATATATAGGAGCTGTAGTTAATTATATAGAAATCTTTTTACTAATCCCTCTCTCTCCCTCTCTCTCTCTCTCTCTCACACACACACACACACACACTTTGGCAGCATTTATTCATAATCAATAATTCCATCTAATTCAAAGCAATGAATGAGCATTATATCTCATACTTTTTGGTGAAGCTATAAATTGAGGTAGATATATTCATTTGATGCAGCTATATGTGCACACAAATTATTAAATTTACCGCACACAAAAAGTAACTTTTCAGCACACACAAACCAAACCAAACCAACACAACACACATTGTTTGATTAGGGCTGTCAATGGAGCGGACTTTAATCCGAATCCGATCCGAGTCCGATTCGAAATTTAGCATATTCGACCAATTAAAATATTCGATGGATCAGATCCGATAGCAAATATCCGTAATTCGAAATAAATGGGTTGGATTTGGATTCAATGAATCCGATCTGTTAAAGATCCGAATCCGAATTTTTATATTATAGTTTATTAAATTTATACATTATATATAATACAATAGTAATAAAGATACTTCAATATAATATATATGTTATTGTAATTAATAATATATTATTTATTAATTTTTAAGATATTTTTTTTAACAAAACATTATATAATTTTCATACATATTCTAAAATATTTTTCTACATTATTTAATTTTATTTTTAACATAAATAGGCATTTTTTTTATAGAATACTAATTAATTAGTCTATATATTAAAGATCTCTATTACATACACCATATATATACACATATAGGATATGTTATTAGAGATATCTATTATATACTATCATTAAATGAACAACTAATAATCTCTATAGTTATTAGAGATCTTTACTAAATATATTATACATAAACGTATTTATATATAATTCGAAATAGATATTGTCATTAAATGAAAAATTAAATATGGTGCATAATTATTAAAGATCTCTTATATATATAATATATTTTTACAAGTTGATATATTTATATATTAAAGAATTTTTTATTATTTATTTTTTGGTCCAAGCATAAAATTTTTTTGTCATATCGGATCGGATCGGATTTTTTTATCGGATCTCGGAATTTTTTCCGAATTCGGATTCGGAATAAAGACTAAAAATCCTATAGGATTTCGGGTCGGATTCGGTAGCCGGTCCTTGTAATCGGATTCGGATTCGGATTGCACTGATTTGCTCCAGATCCGATCCATTGACAGCCCTATGTTTGATAACACAGACATAAAATCTAAAATTTTGAAGTGAAAAAAAAAAAACAAAAAAAATGGATGATAGACAAAAGTGAAATCCAGGAGCAAATTGTTTTATCTGCAAGAGCAAAAATATACAACAGTACTCAAATCTTTGTTTCAGAGAGAAGATACAAAAGACTTCTAAAGAATATCGAATCGACACAAGTTTTACGCATCCAAAAACACTGGAGAGAGAGAGCGAGAGAGAGAATAAAGATAAAAATAAAAAATAAAAAACCTTCATCTTCTTCATCATCTCAGTAATTAAGCAATGAATACTTCACTCTCACTACAATCTTGCCTTTCTCAACACCAAGTTTCCCGCCAGTGACCAACCAGTGGCCCGGCGGATCTTGCGGGCCCTTGCTCATTTCCGACATGTCGACGAATTTCGCCAGCTTATTGCCCGAATAATCTTCTTCGGAACTCGAACCCGAGTCGTCAGGCCCCACATGATTATGTTTCTTCGTTTTTTCATTCAGGCAATGATCCCATAGTGACCGACGAATGGTGCACCCGGGGAGCCTCGAATACAGCAGCTTCATATGCAGCACGTTTCTCGACCCAAAGTCCCACACGCCGAGCTGGGCCCCAGTGACTATGTACACGCCGGTCAGATCGCCGACGAAGGTCTCCGGGTTCTCGATCGGCGCGGTGCTCACATGGGAGAATTTCTTCCACTTCACAGGCTCAAACCATCGGCTGTCCTGTTCTTCCGGACCCTGCCATTTCGGAGCACCTATAGCAACGTGCATGTCCCAATAGGGTTGGAGGATCTTGGGGAGAGACGCTAAATGTTGGAGATGGATGCTGAGCCGGTTTTGTTTCGATCCTTCTAGGCATAGTCGCATGCCCGTCACGGGCTTCCGTCCGACCGAGACCTGCATTTATGGTCAGGGAAGTTTAAATCATCTGATTATTCTACATATGATAGCCCACCTCTAAACATATCATACAAAGTGAACATAGCCTAAATAAATCGAACATATCACGAAAACAAACGGATCACCTACTGTTAACAATCGAAATCTTTAAGCATGTAAATGCCAGTATAATCATCTACAGCTAACACGTACTTGTTCTTGGCTGACGTACAGCTTTTGTCCCATCATGCTGAATTGTAACGATGGGCAAACAGGTTCCTTTCTCCGTTGTCCAGGAAACCGGTCCTGTACCGGGGCCCATATTCGAGGGACCTGAAATTCGAGGAAGTATCTTAGCTCTTCGATCTGAGGCTTATCTGCACAAAATAATTGAATATTATTTCAAGAATTATTCAAGCGAAACCCCATAAATTGTCGTTATTATCTGAAGAAAAAGCAGTCTTACACTCTAGATAGAGAGCAATGGCACGAGCCAAATGCTCCTTTCCTCGAACCCCATCAAGAAGTTCGGTTATCGGAAAGAACGACATCTCGATGACATCTGGTGAAGATCGGACAGTTTTAGCCCATTGGGTGTGGCTCTGTTCTAGATCGTCCCCTCCCCTTCTTCTGAATATTACCGTAACATCCTGCAATTGGATATAATAAGATAAAATCATAAGTTGCTTAAACTTAGATTGATAGTGTTTATTCATCATCATACACTAAAGAGGGCTTAAATCTTCAAGACATGGATGATTTTGCTTTGATGCTTTTCATTCATTGATTTCAAAAATGCGCGATAGATAAAAATAAATACAATTAGAACTGAATCAAACACATACATATGATTATATATCCAAACACAAAGTTCATATCAATACACAAAAAACACATTTGTGTTGATGTATGTACATACACAACCCTATTTTGACGCAAGGAAAAATCTTCTAATATCTTGTCCTATATTTTGCTATTTTCTCTTTCAATCCAGGAAAATCGGTGTATTAGCATTGGCTGCAACGTCACATAAACTCAATATAAAAGAAAATTTTCAAGTTCCCTATACAAATCAGGACTGATGTTCGTTTTGCAGCAAACATGACGAATTTCGTCATCCAGAATACATTTTGAGAGGAGGGAGGAAAAGAGTGCGTGTGGGCTTTTTTTTTTTTTTGGTTGGGGGGCAGTGTGGGGGGGGGGGGGGGTGTAAGAGGGATCGGGGGTTGGCCTATACATACTTCTTTGCCACTCCCAGGAAGGTAAGGCGCACCAGCCGGTTGTGGGTATATCCCTTGGCTGTTGAACAAAGAAGGATCGCTACCCTGGAATTAGTAAACAATCACAAGTCCAGTTTAGTTAACACGAAACAATAGCCCAACCATAAAATGGGGAAATTTATGAAATAAATAAATTCAAGACACGCAATTTGAAACTAGCCTTATCTTTGTATTTCAATAAGCCCGAATTCGTAAGCCCTTCCGCGCTGGAGAATCTCTGATTTCCAATATCTTGAACATAGTTCTTGATCTCCACAATAGACAGAGGCGACGATAGATGCTGTTTGACGTAAATTACATCTTTACCCCCGATAGTAACAGACGTAATAACATGCGTACCAAAGTTTTCAATGAAGCTGTTAAGAATACAATCAATCAGAAAAGAGAGCTGAACAAAAAGATGTCATACTTATCGTGAGTAGAATTTTCTTACCTTGCTAAGGCGGGTGGATCCCATGATTTCGGCACGGCTCTTTTAACATTTTCATTTAAAACCATAGATGTATTGACAAGGTGAATTTTAGCGAGCGGGATGAAAAATCCATCCATGCAAAGGGACTTTGTGGAAGCTGCATCGATATGCCTCGAACCCGTAAAGCTGAATGCTGCATTGAAGCTACCGAGTGGAGTGTGGCCCGAGAGATTAGCCTTTTTATTGAAATATTCCACCATCTGCAGTTGTGTTACACGTACGCATAAATATTTATTCAATTCATAGAATAGAATAGAAATCTTTCAGGGACCAGGGTCAATAACTGGCATCCCCTGTATCTATGTATAACTAAACAAACTTCTACTTTTAGATTCAAAATTACAGATACCCTCTTATGATATTCGAAATTTAGTCCAAAATCGAAAGGAAAGCTGTTAAAAAACTTAGATAACATCAGCCATACATGTGAAAACAATTCAACCATTTTACTAAAGTTTAAACTATAACACTTTACGAATCAACAAAATCGGGTATATACATAGCGTAGCTGAAAATTCATACAAAAACTGCTCTCCATCAAGTTACAGTGGACATTAACCATAATCGGATCTTGATTTGCAGCTACACGTAATCATAATCCAAGCAAAGCATGAAACTCTAACCGAACCTAACCTGTAAGCTGTTATATAAGGCTGCCTTCATAACCCTGTCCGTCCTTTATAAACAATCGAAACTTAAATGTCTGTGTGATCTTCTCAACCTCAAAAATGATTCACTCAATCAAGTCTAAAATGCTCTATGATATAACCATCTCACTCCCAAAATCACAAAACTAAATGCTGAGTGTTAAAACATCAAAATCCAAGCATTACATCCTTAAAAATGCCATTGTCCAAACAACAAAACCTTAAAACTGTATATGCAATTAGTAAACATACACTTAAGAGAGACTCAACAGCATACCTCATTATAACTGCAAACACCAAAGCCATCACGACCACCAGGCTCGTGCGAATTCTTGATGTCCCTTGATGCATTAGGCACAACTAAATCATCAGACAAGTACAAATCCCTCGTATGCTCTTCATCAATATCCACGATTTTCGACCCTGCTACCCCTTTACAATAAAGCAACCTAGTATCATAGTTAACATCAAAACCCCTCCCCAAAGCCTGAACTGAATCTATAGCCGTATGCAAAGCTGCAGCATTTTCGCCCATCTCATCACATCCCCAAGGAGGGGACAAAAAATTGAAACTAAAAATTAACTCAAAATTTCAGGGGAATCAGATTAAACCTAAGAATCCCAATTCTATACAAACGAAAATTATTGCTATGACCAATCAAGAACCGAATTTTTTGCAAGGATAAGAATAGATTGAACCTCAATCTCCTTGAAAGGGCCCAGAAAATTTCTGGGGTCCAGCTAAACAAGAAACAAAACCCAAGCAATTCAACAATTGACTAAAGCTCCGAACTTGTAGATCAGATAATCATCAATCTCAATCTTCATACACAAATCTCTCTCTCTCTCTCTCTCTCTCTCTTTCTCTTATTGACAAAAGAACACATACAAAGAACCGGTCTTTCGAGGCTGACTAATGAGAAATTACCAAGAAAGATTTGAGCCCAGATACGGAAAAAAAAGTTTGCATCCACCTACAGTGTATAGTTTCCCCCCAGATCTTGAATCTTCCTCTCTTTGAGATTCTTCCCAGGTTTTTTCATTTGCCTCCCAAGCGTATAAAAACAGATATATAGATACACTCACATCTGTATCTAACACCACCTAAATATTTTCATTTTTTCTCTTCTCTACTGTGTGTACTTTTGTCTGAACTACGCTTGCCGTTGACTCCCTAGTCTTTCACTTGTCGTTAATTATCTTTAAATTTTTGTACTGCCACGCACACGTGGTTTCTTGTGGTGTTTCACCATCTCCACCGTTCATTGGTTCTGCTGCTGTTCAAGATTATGTTTAACGAACGGTCACGATAAGGCCACGTGAGTCAACTTTGACTGATATTTAAATTTGTTACAATTTTTTCTTTTTATAAAGAAAAAAGATTAAAAAAAACAAGAAAAAGTTTGACCAGTATTGTATTTTTTAAAAATTTGATTTTGATGACACAATGTCAAATGTGAACACAACGATTCTCATCTTGCTTATACCAGAAAAAGATAATGTGAACTTAAAACAACTTTAAACACATCAAGAAAATGGTGTCCACAAGTGTTAGAACGTGTCTATCCTAGGAATTTAGACCATTTACGTTGAAAACCACCTCCACCGGATCAAAGTATAACAACATTGTTCGTTACAATCCAATACGAAAATCAGGACTTCGTGCCTTGACACCTGGTCATACATGATAATATCAGCATTTTCTTTTATTATATCATCGTATACTCATGAATATACCAGCTCAAGTGATATGAAATTCACAGGATCAAAGTCTCATCCAGTTTGAACATCCCTAAAATATCGACCAATTCGACAAAACTATCGAAGATATAATGTAAACCTGCCAGAGCTATAGAAGTTCCCTCCGGGAGAGTAAATAATTAAGTATAACGATTTACACAGGTTCTACAACAAGGCCGACTAAAAATACTTTTGTTTCCTACTTCGATTGTACAAACTTCCCAAGATAAACAACATTTCAAAGTTACCCTGTCACGACGAGTTTAAGGCCTTCTTTGTAGCAAAAAGTTGGCGAAGGAAAGTGAATCTCCCTTTCACCCTTGAAGAGAACTCGATAATGGCACCATTCTTGGTCAGTTCTTGCTCGGAGGAGTTGGTTTCCGGCAAAGTTTGTGAGGACGGTCTGAGCGTAAATAGAAATTCATTGAGCATACGTATGATCTGGCTGAAGCTGGGTCGCATATTTGGATCTTCGACCCAGCATGATTGAATTATGTATGCGAGCTCAGGTGGAGTGTCTTCTGGAAGAACAGGCCTCTCTTGCTGCATTTTACAGATCATAAAGCGGTGTTACTGGCAAGGTTACAAATAAACCTATCTGATCATCGGAATTTAATCAAAAATTGAAACAAGTTACTGAGAAATTTGGATAACATCATTTAACCATGTGTGGAGTCAACAGAAGGCGGAAACGGTAAAGCGTTTATTCGTTAAAGTGCATCATCTATGTTGTATTGCATGCATGTAAAGAGTTACAACTATTTTTGCACCTTAAAGGCAGCAGCATAGGCAGCTTGCAAATTTGACATTCCCTCAAATGGCATGCGATTAATCAGTAGTTCCCACAGAACAATCCCGAAACTGTACACATCAACTTTGTTATTGTAGTGCTTCTTCTCACCCTGACGTAGCGTCACGGTACTATACAACTGCAGTGTTCCACCCAAGTCATCAGTCTTTGAGTGAGTGAACGTGTGTGTGTGTGTGTGCACGTGCACGCGCGCATGTGTGGTTACACTAAAAAGCATGAGATAGAGAAAAGACACAGAATAAGAATGTGAAAAACATAATTTAAAACAGAGGAAAATGGATATAGTAAAAAGAATTTGTTATTGACAAATAAAAAACGAGAATTGCAAACCTCGGGTGCCATCCAGCGGTACGTCCCAGTTTCGGCAGTCATCATTTCAGTGACAGATTCTTCTCTTGCAAGACCAAAATCAGCAAGCTTAACAGACTTCTGATTCTCCGTAAGCAGCAAGTTGTCTGAACAATACGGTTTCGCACATATTTCTTTTCAGTCAAAAGAACAAATAAAAGCCCCAGACCAATACAATATATATATATGTATATTCTGTGTGTGTGTGTGTGTGTTTTGTGGGGTGGGGAGGGCGGGGGGGCAGCAGCAGCACACATACTGGTTCTTCTTGGAGCATAAAAGTTAATATGGTATGCGGAAACCATTGACGAGATCATTAAAAACAACACTAAAGAATGGTTCAAACTACAAAGAATCATAATCATGATGTGTCCCAAGTAATCAAATTTCGAGTGAATGGTAAGAACACTTATAATGCCAACCCTGGAGAACAGAGGAACGGAGTTCGTGTTGCAGATAGCTTGTTACAAATTACACAAAACAATTAATAAATTCTTATACAGCTCATGCAGCACGCAAGAATACCAGGTTTCAAGTCTCTATGAATAATCCCATTTGCATGCAAACAATCCATGGCCTGTGCAATATCAAGGGCAAAACTTAATGCAACAGGCAGGTCTAATGGCTTCGGACGCAAGCTGCCTAGATACTTCCGTAGTGACATCCCAGGCAACAACTCAGTAACTATCACCATTAAAGGATCTTTACAAGCTCCTATGAACTGCCAAAAAAAAAAAAAAGATATAATCACACAGATTTAAATGAGAAAAAACACCATGTCATATTTAAATAAAAGGACGTGACACGTGTTATATCAGGAAGTGTCACCTTGACAAGGTTATCATGCTTTACTTTAGACATCATTGTCACTTCCCGAATAAAACGACTCTCGAGGACAGTTTTCTCTTCTGATGTATTGCCCGGGTTAAGAACTTTAATAGCAACAATACGGTCACCATACCTGTGAAAAAAGTTGTATTATGACTCAAATAATGGAATACAGAACAATTGAGGTAAGCATGAATGCAGAAGAAATGACCAGATCAGCAAATGAAAAACTCTCCATCTGCACTGTGAAAGCAATGCCGCACATCTTTCTCAACATAACAGTCAGTAAAGTGTTGTAATATAAACCAACAATAGCATTGCTTCTCTAAAAATATAATAAAGATGGGAAATATACAAGAAACTTATAGTCGGATATTGTCACACACTACATAAACTCATTAAGATTATACCACTCCCTCAAGAGACATATTGTTGTTACTAAGCAAACACCAAATGATTGACACAATCCCATTAATTCAAGCTACCTAACATAAGCATTTTAAAAGACATACGAAAATTGAAAACTATAAGACAACCATTTTGCTCAATTAACTCAATAATCAACACAAAAATCAAAACTGAACCTTGAAAACAATATTATGAGGCAAGAATAACACACTGACCTTCCTTGATATACTTTTCCATGAGCTCCCTCACCGATTTTCGTCCCAATAAAAAGGGATTTGGGGTCAACAAGCACTCTCTCATCAATGCATAAATCCACCGGGGCTGTAATCGATCCGTTGGATGGAACTCCTTCGACTGATCTCCGACCAGCCTTCTCATTCTCCCCCTCCTCCTTTTTTCCTCTGCTCCTATTACCAGAACTCATGGTTGCTATCCCCCACCCCACCCCGCTCTCACTCCCACCCCACCCCACCCCTTAAATTATGCCACAGTGCCTCATCGTAAACTCACAATCTACTATAATTTGATAAGATAAACCATCCCCTTCGAAATCTCAATTCAAGAAAAGCTCAACATCATCTTCAACTTATTATTGAAACTTCACCACAACATAGACTTCAAAACCCATACCAAAATTCACCATGCAAAATTCAAGTAAAGTTGCATTCAGCAATCACTCAAACAGTTCCACAATAAATTAAAGCAAGATTCAGAAACCCAATAAATCCCACCTCTGATCACTCAAAATAATCCCCAAAAATAATTTTTTCTCCCCAAAAGGATAATCTTTTCGATAAAAAAATCTTGACTTTGAAACTCATAGGAAACAAAATTAAAGCTTGAAGCTGAAGCCAAGTTAGCAACAAATAATTTAAATTAAACTAAATAAAAAAAGAAACCCTAGATGAAAGCAAAGGCAAAAGAGAGTTTAGAGGAGACTTACAGTTGCAGCCACTGTTCTATATACACTCAAGCATGCAAACGAATATGGAAATGAAAAAACCTAAATTGAAAAAGGAAATTCTGAATTCTCTAGAAATCCCAAAGATAAATAATAATTTCGATTGCAAAATATACATTTAGAGCATTTTTAAGTTTCTCGTTTTTGGCCCTTTTATGGTGTTGGAATGAATATATTCCGTGGAGTATCTGTTGAGTTTTCAGGAGAGAGAGAGAGAGGAGAGAGGGTGAGAGAGTGAGAGGGGGTTTAAAGTAGGAGAAAATTTTACAAAGAGAAATTGAAGAGTACTGTGTGATGTTACTATTGGCCAATCAGGATCTAAAACGTGGAGAGAGTGATGTTGAGTGTGGCACATTATTGCATCACCGATTTGGACGTTCCTGGCTGAGGATGGGCTACACAGAGATGCGGGTACAGGAGATACGTTCCTTTCATTTTTTTCTCACGTTTTTCTTTTTTTTTTTCCTTTTTTTCTTGCTCCGAAATTGACAAATTGTTATTTTCCTTTTTTTTTTCTCTTTTTATGAATTAGGTCAGTGGAAAGGATGCAAACAATCTTTTTCTATCAAAGATAATATTGATTTTTTTAGAAAAAAACATATATATATTACACCATTATATATATATATATATATATATAATTTCTTAAAATTATAAGTGTGAGGAGTTCGTTTCATCTACCTTTAAAGGTATATTCCATATTTCACTAAAAATATAATATATACAACGACTGTATAAATATAGTACGTTTAATAATAATATTATAATTATTAATTATCGATTGGTCTAGCGGGATGAGGCACTAGATCCCTTAAGTAAGGTTAAGGGCTCGAACCTTGGGATTGTGAATGGAACAACTGAGTTCGGAGGTAATGAGCCTCTGCAATACCCTATCCGAATTAGTCGGTCAATGAACAAGAATCGAGTGGATAAAATAAAAAAAATAATAATAATATTATAATTATAAGGGTGTCAATTATTGGAACCGAAAAAAGTCAAAATCAATAAATGTGATTGTTTGAAACTAATAGAGTGGACAACTTCATCCATGCTTATAATAAAGTCTAACCAATAATTTAATGTAATTTTTCCAACCGAATTTAAGTTTTTATTTTTCCTTTAAATAAAAAGAAAACACCTCTAACCACTAATTAATTGAAGTGCAGTTTTGTAATTTAAATTAATCACACAATTAGTTGAACCAAAATATATAATTGCCCCCCATGCATTGGTGACACATCAAAAATGGTTATGCCACGAGAGTTTGCTATTTAATTAATTACTATATTGATTATCATATATACTATCATTAATTAAAAACATTGCCCACTAAGTATAGCTGTTTGTTGAATTCAGGCACGTTTCATTAACTTGAAAGGCTATATAAATTTTTATTTATACAAAATAATAGGAATTAAGAGTTAGGAAAATTCGAATGTTAACTTCGAGACATTTTCTATAATAGAAAAGAGATAATATCAATCCTATCATAAATTAATAAAAAGAATAATCTCGTATTCAAAAAAAATTATGTCTGTGGTTATTGCTAATTATTAAATTTTGTATTTTTTTTAATTGTAAAAATATCAGGTTAGGAGACTTGATGTTGCTTCTCCAATTAACAGAACCTAACTGTCACGAAATGTTCATTTCGTCAAAGCTCGTTGGGACTGAGTTCAATTAGGCAATTACTAAATAAATTTATCTATTGATTTTTTTTTAACAAAACAAATAATAATAATAATAAGAAGGATGAACAAAGAGTTAGTGGGCCAAAGTGGAAGTCCAATTTATAACGGCATGTTAGTGAAAGATAAGGAAGGGGTTAAACAATGACTTTCACATAAATAAATCCCCGATAAAGAAGGATGCTTTATGGAAAGAACTTCCACTAAAGTGCTGGCGATTACCATCGTGCCCTTTGACTTCCTCAAGGAAAAACACACACACAAAAAATTGTAAGCAATTATCATTACTTGCAAATTTAATTTTTAAAAATTGAGAACTAAATCCAAACAACCTTTAAAAAAAAAAAAACCAAAGAAACACTTGTAGTCATAACAGGGTCCAGGACGGGTCCTGGGTTTGCATTTCAAAATCCGAATTCGCCCCGGTTGAATTATATGTATATATATTTTTATTAATGTGTATTAATTTATATGATTTATACTTACACTTCATAAACTAATGAATATATTTCATAAATAGTCAGATAAAAAATATAAACATAATACTTTTATATATTAAAATAATTATATAACATTAGTAAATAAGTTGTTATTTCAAAATATGTGTAAATAAATATATGATAATTATATTCAACTTCTCAAAAATTAAAATATGGTCATATCAATTTTTAAATATTACTACTTTGATAATGTTATTATTATTTTTTTATATTTCAAAATTTATGATAATACAATTATATATATATATATATATATATATATATATATATTCATTTTTTTAGAATGTAAACCGGGTCAACCAGGTCCGGGCGGGGTCCATAAAAAAACTTGGCGGGGTAGTCCCGTGTTTGACCAGACCTGCCCTGTTGCCATCCTTAATTATAACTAGAAGTGTTGCACCCTCTATGCGTGTGCAAAATATAAACAATATATACTTTAATTTAATATTTAAATTTTTTTATGATCCAAATATAAATATATTATTAAATTTATTTTATGAGAATAGTTTTTTAAGAACTATTTGAACTAATTTATTAAACAAATAACAAGTTAAAAATAAAATAATTATATAAAATAAAATTGCATAATAAAGAAATAAACACAAAAAGGAAAAGAAAAAAAAAAGAAAAGGTCGAATAATTGTAATTAGAAAAAGTATTTTGTTCGGGTGTGTAAGAGAAAGAGAGCCAAAAGCATTAATTATCAAATTAAATGAACTTTGTTTATTAAAAATGAATTTCAACTTCCAAAACATGATAGAGAAATTGATTTGTGGGTTGAGAACATGAATTTTGAAATTGTATGTAATATTAAAATATTAACATTTTTATTTGCTTATTCATTGAATGTTTTTATCTATACTATTATAAAAGGAAAGTCAATTTTGTTTCTAAAGAGGACAATATTGTAATATCATAATCCAATTTGAAAACCTATTTTCTCAACCCACAAACCACTTTCTCAAACATTTTGGATTTTAAAAATTGAAACCCATTTTTAATAAAAAGTTCCTTTAAATCAATAATAAATGTTTTTAGTTATCTCTCTCTCTCTCTCTCTCTCTCTCTCTCTCACACACACACACACAAACTAATTTCTCTAATTATAATTATCAGATATTTTTTTTTTCATTTGGTGTTTATTTCTTTATCACGTAATTTTATTTTTAGCTAATTATTATTTAATAAATTATGTCAAGTAGTTCTTAAAAAAGTATTCTTATAAAAAAAATTTAATAATATATTTATATTTTGATCTTAAAATAATTTAAATACTAAATTAAGGTATATATTTTTTATATATTGCACACGCATAGAGTATGCAACATTGCTAGTTAATTAAAATGGTAAATTTGATACATCAAAATTTGATATCCAAAATGCATTGATTTCATAAGAATTTTCAATTTTAGTCACAATTGTACATATCTCTATTTATTTTACATAGACTTAAAGGGACAAATTTTGTAAAATCACATAAAAAATTGTTATTTGTGAGATAAAAATGACTTTCTTTCTATAATAATATAAATAAATTTTAAATTGGAATGTATTATTCTCATGCTATAAAATGTTAAAATAGATTATCAGAAATTTATTTGAGCAAGGCCTATGCTTATATTTCAAAAATAAAAAATATCCCCAAATTTGCGTTTTGTTATGGTTTTGCGGTGTTTTAGATGTACTACATAGTTAATACACATGTGTATATGTATATCAATCAACATGAAATTGTATAACTATCTTTATGAAAGCGTTTTCTTGTACATTCGAAAGACAAAAAAAATTAATTTTTTTATTATTTTCCTTATTAAAAATTCGAGATTCACTTGTATCAAAAAAATAAAAATAAAAATCGAGATTCACAACAAAAATCACTATACGTTATTTTCCTTTGAACTAACTACAGAAAATATAACGAATTTGAGCGTAATGGGCTGATGTTTTGGATTTGGGCTTGTAATAGGTTCAGTTTCCCTAAATATTTGTTTTCCTTGTGTATCATGATATAACATCAATATTTGTTTGGCTATTAAATCAACAAGTATATATCAACAATGACAACGTATATAAATATAAATTATTATAACTAACAAATTTCAGAAAAATTATTGGGGCGGGGGAACAAATGTTTTTGTCATTTAATACATGATATCTTTATGACAACTGCCAAAATTTCACTTAACATTTGTCTTTCGACCATACCAAAAATTTCTAATCTAATTGACTTGGTATCAATAATCATATAATCAATAAACACATATATCAACTCAACAAATAATTTATCCTCTCCCCTCTCATTTCACTTCTACCTATCAAAACAATAGAAAAACCAAACAATCAGCCCTCCAAATTATGTCAATTAAAAAAAAAAAATAGGAATTTACACTCAAGAAAAATAACCTACATTCTATATGTTGGAACATATCACGCCACGAAATTAGTTCCGGCATTGTCCTCCTCCTTCTCCCCGACCGACATTGTCAACTCCTCAGCTCGCTTAGCCTCATGTTTCCAATCAGTCCGCGCCAAGCTATACAACATCATAGCCATGCATGAGGTTTGAGCCGCCACGAGCCCCATCCACAACCCTGGAAACCCTTTTTTCAACTTGAATGCAAACACGACGGAGCATGGAAGCCCCACCAAGTAAAACGCCGTTATATTTATCCACACGCCAACTTTCGGTCGGGCGGAGCCCGTCAGCACGCCACAAGCCGCAGTTTGTGGCGCATTTCCGATTTCAGCCATCCCAAGAATCGGAAGGACGGACGAGATTAAGTCCAACACTTGCGGGTCAGTAGTGTAGAGCTTTCCCCACAGGGACCTCAACGCAACGCTCAAGCCAAAAGCCGAGAAGCCATAAGCCAGAGCCAATGAGATCCCCAGCACGGCTGCCAGCTGGGCTCGAGCAGGCTGAGCGGCTCCAAGCTCGTAGCCGACACGCTGGGAAATGCTGAGGCTCAATGAGAATGGGAAAACGTAAATCGTCCCTGTTGTTTGTATCAATATCCCCATAGCTGCCACACACGACTCGGGGTTAACCAGTAAACCACTGAGGAAGAGAATGATCTCGTACCACCACCACTCCAGACAAACCTGACACACGCTCGGTAAAGCCAGGCTCAACAGCGGCCCCCACCCATGGAACACGGTGCCCAGTGTGGCCCCCACCCACGGTTTTAATGCTGATTTTGAGAAAAATAAATAAATCCATAAACCAATATTCATGTTGATGGAGTAGACAACGGACGCCATCGCTATACCTTTGACTCTCAAATTCAAATACGTGACAAGAAAATATGTTATAGGCAAATGTAGGACCGAGACACATGTGGCGATAATCGTGTTCGGCGAATTTAGTCCCTGAGTCCTCAAAAATGTGCGAAGTGGGATCAGATTAGCATGAGTTATCAATTCAGGTAGTGAAAAAACTAGGTAACTCTTTGCTATTTTGCTTATAACTTTGTCCTGGCCGAGCCGTTGGAACAACGGCTCCACATTGAGCCAAAGCAGAGTCATGGGAATGGTGGCAAGGAGGAGGAGGACGACCGTCTTGATGTACGTCTGGCTGAGGACGGGCCATCGCTTGGCGCCATAAGCTTGACAGCATATCGGGTCCATGCCCGTGCATAGGCCTTTCATAACCGAGAAACCCGATATGTTAGCAAAGCCGACGGCGAGCGAGCCGCCGGCTAACTCAGCTTTGTCCATGTGACCTAAGAAAAGCATTGAGATTATTGTTTTGGAGAAATAAAGCAACGTTGTGAGTGCCACGGGACATGCGATCTTCGATAGTGTGAATAGCTCTTCTAGTGCCTGCATTAATTTGTAACAAATTAAGAATATACTTAGGAGAAAAAAATAATAAATAATTGGACATTGAAATGCAAAGATTATAAACACGATGTAATAATTCTAGTGAGCTACTGTCACGTGCCTAAAGTCCATTACATGACTAACAATACCACCGCATGAAGAGAATTTGGGCTAAGAGAGGTTTAATATTATAATATAATAGTAAAGCATCATAAAAGAAGCTAATGCTGAAGGTCCAGCTCATTTAACAGTCATCAACTCATTGGTTCTGTCATTAATTCTGCCAAATTATTTATTTAATTATTTTGTTAACTTAACTTTCCTTGTAACTTTTTGGCTGTCTTTGTGTACTCCCTCAACTTCAAGATTGGTGTTCGTGGGTATTTTTTTAATCCGACAAAAATAAAATTTCTATTCTTTTCGAAAAATATAAAGTATTTCTGTACATTACATTTTTTTTTCCTTTGAAAGGAGTGAAAAGTGTATCGAACTTCTAAAAAAAAAAATATATATATATATATATATATATATAAAATTGAAATTAAAAATTAAAAGGAAAAAAATGTAAAAAAGTTAGCAAGTGCATAACTTGTCAGTATATCTGGTGTTCAGGCCTACACATGCACCGAGCCAATGAACAGCTTCACGTGTCGATTTATTTAATTTGGTTAAAGCATACTTATAAATTAATCGAGTGTGACAAGATAAATATATAATTAGACCATTAATCAAACCCTTAACCCTATGTTTAATCCAAGTTGACACGAAGACCACCATCATTAGACCCATAATTTCCTGTCCCAATCTAAAATTAATTAATTTAATTAAGAGGAATACAGTAATATACGGGTGCTCACTAGGAACACCTGAATTAGTTTATCAAAGGGCAATTATTACCTCAAACATTAGCATGCTTCAAAGGAAAAAAAAAAAAAAAAGCACAAGAGATTGTATTAAAAAATGTACAAAGTATTTTGGAAACCAAGAAATTCCATAAATGTCAGGATAAAAACATTATCTATAATTGAACGGGTGAATTATACTTATTATATAATTAATTACCTTGAGGCTTGCCTAAACTATAAATAAAATCCTCGATTTTGAGAAATTACCTAACAAATTTTGGGATTTGTAAATATTTTACAATGTCAATCTTCTGTCTACAAAGGTTAGTGTTTGTAACGAAAATTGTCAAATTTTTGTTACGTTCTTTGTATTTTACTCTTTTGGTCAAAATTTGAACAAATTTAACTAATTTTTTAGGACTAAGGGTCAAATCTGATTGCTGTAACCCTTATTATTATCAAATATATCTACATGTATTAGATCCAAAGGACATTTTAGTCCTAAAAAATTAGTCAAATCTGTTCAAACTTTGACCAAAAAGGTAAAAATAGGAAGAACGAAATAAAAATTTGACGGTTTCCGTTATAAACCCTAACGTTTGTAGACAGAATGTTAATATTGTAAAATATTTTTAAATTCTAGAGTTTGTTAGATAATTTTTCAAAACTTAAAATTTTATTTGTAGTTAAGGCAAATTTTAGGGTAGCGCAGTGTCGTTATCCCTAATTATAATTGGTGATGCGAACTAAAATTTTTGTTTTCTAATCAAGTTTGATTCGCTCAATTAACCATTGCATCGTGATTTGATTGACAACTAAAAGGTCAAAAAGAGAAACTTTATATAGAAAAAATAAAATAAAAAATTAGGTACGTACGCTTTCTCCAAGCCAAGCGGTCAATTCCAAAAGCACAATTAATGAGGGAATATATAGTTAATTAAAAAAAATAACAATGTTATCGAGCGCTACTTAAAGTGAGAAATTAGTTCCACACACAATACTAGGGGTGATTATTTTTGCATCAATCTTGTGTGTGTGTATGTGTGTTTTTCTAATTCTATTTTCGTGTGCAATTGATAAGAGGGCGTGGAAGAGAAAACAAAGAAAGAAAATAGTCAAAATAAAACTCTAAAAAAGAATAATGAGAAATTTAACAAACGTCACATAGTCTTATATAAAGTAGTATCATATAAAATCAATAGTCCGGATCCTCTGTCACATAATGGTGTTATATCTCCTCCTGAGCGGTTGAGATAAGAAAAGAGAAAAAATTAGGTTATGAATTTTTTTTTAAATATTCTTTTCCTTATCTCAACCGCTCACCAATATACATGGTATATATTGATGAATGGAGAAGAAAATGTAGCGTTGTTTTGTAGCAGAAGATCTAGACTGATAAAATGAGAACTCTAATTTCATACACGAACTCAAGGGTGGCAATTCTCGTACTCACATTGTTCCAATTTTCTCATGCATTTGGCAAGTAAGCGTAAAATAGAGAAAATAATCAAAATGGAATGCGAAACTCAATACCTAAATTAGTTTAATTTTTAACTTAGGAGAATGTAAAGACATTAATTTTTGACAAATAAAACTTTTTTTTAGTGAATTAAGTCTGCCTATTTCAATCAATCATACGTCAAATATACCGCAAAATTCAAAGGTGTTGCAAGAAAAAATATAACTCTAAATCCTTAGAGAGAGAGAGAGAGAGAGAGAGTTCAAAAATGTAACGTTTGAACAAGAACCACTCATGCACCTTGGTGGCAAAACAAGTTACACACATGCAACTTTCTTGGACAAACAAAATCAAAACAATTGTTGTCAACTTTTTAACTTTGCAAGAATGAATGAATGAATGCCAATGAATCAAGAGTGAAAAAGGGAAAAATAACCATACCTCATTCAAGGGCACTCGTGGGAATAAATAGCAAAAATATCTATCTTTTTTGATTTCTTCTTCTTCTTCTTCTTCATGTACATCATCTTCTCTTGATTTATTACTCGTTTCTTCATCGATTTCATCAACTTTAATCTCTTCACCACCAACGCCGCCGCCTACGCTTTGAAGTTCGAGTTCTCGAGATTCATTCATTTTGCACATGACTGTGCCACAAGCAAACAATGAAGAGAGAGAGAGAGAGAGAGAGAGAGCACAGAATCAGAGAGGAGGAGCGATAGCTAGGGCCTTTCAATGAGGGTTATATGAGAGATTAATTGACAACAACTGGAAAGACAGAGGATAATACAAATTACGCTAAAGATTAACGTTTGTTTTTATCCTAATAAAGTAGGCCACAAATCGAATCAATCAAATAAACAAAGTGTTAATTAGGCCAACCTTAATGTCTTCAAAACTGCGTCCTATTTTCCATATCCTGATCAAGAAACTCGCAATCCGCCCTCCTCGGCCATGACACCACTACACTATGGCCATATGATGCACTGCAATTATACACGAACGAGCACACACACACACACACACTCTCTCTCATATACACATAATATATGTGTGTGTGTGTGTGTGTATATATATAGAGAGAGAGAGAGAGCGAGAGAGAGAGAGGAGCCTGAGGGCGTGGGCGTTATATACGCCAGTTGAACACTTTGTCGTCGTCTGGGGGCAAATCAGAGTACGTACGACATGTTTATTCTTTTTCGTTTGCTTTTTAATCCAATCACATTCTTCTTCGATTTTCCAGTTGGATGTAATGTCCTTAAAAACCATCTTTCTTTTTTTTTTTTTTAAATCTGTTAATTATATATACATGTACATAATCTACTTCTTATTTTTGTTTAATACGATGAAATTTTTTTTATTACATCGCCAATCAATGGAGAACATGCATAAGTAGTTAAAGAATGACATATACTAAAGGTATTAGCTAGAGAAAAACTCTCTTTCATTTTTTGTACATAGATGTTGCTGTCTCGTTTCTGAAGGGGGTATGTGCAACAGATTTAAAAAAGCACTTTGCTATTTTTAACGTCAAAAAAATTACTTTAAGTGTTTGGTTTTGTAACTTCTGCTTAAATTAAGTTGAAAAATAACAGAAGCTGAGAGGAAGCTGTTTCTAACAGCTTAAAAGTGTTTCTTGGTACTTTCGCAAATAAATTAAACCGTTTGAACTATTATTTACCAACTTTTGATTGCTTTTCACTTTTATTTTCAAATGCTCCACACTTTTACAATCAACTTTTAACTGATTCTCACTTTTATTTTCAAACACCACCAATTTTTACTATTCAATTTTTTTTCAACTTTTTAAACATCTCCAACTTTTTCAAGAGTGAAAACAATCCCAAACACCCTCTAAATAAGTTAGAACATTCAAATTTCAACATCTAATTTAGAAAGCTAGCAAACATATAATATATTTAATTATATATATAAATATTACATGTGTGTGTGTGTGTGTGAGAGAGAGAGAGAGAGAACAATTGAAAAACCCCACTGACAAACACAAAATTTCTGGAGTCGGGTTTTACCGACTGATATGAGAAAATATTATCCGCAAGCCTCGACAACTGGTCGAACTTCAACTTTTCAGGTGTTAATATTTTTCCCATATTGTATAAAAATGACACAATCGATATTCTTGTGCATGTTACAAAACGTTTGTTAGGACAATGGCTATGGACACTGCTACATACTTCTTTTAAAACACACACACACACACACATAAATATATATTCAACGGCAGAGCTAAGTATAATTCTCTTTAAAATTATTCTATATATATTCTTAAAATTAAATAACCATTCTAATTGTCCTTTAATTAGTGAACTCCCTTCAATGCACCTTATTAACTTTTTTTAATTTAATTATTTATATTATTGATAAGGCCGTAGCTGGTAAGTGCACTTACCTGGCTCGACCACAATGTATATATATCTGGCTCGGCCACAATGTCTATACTCAATAAAAATGATTCAATAAAATTGTTATGCATGTAATATAACACAATATTTATTAGAACACTGCGTGTGAACGCTGTCGGCTATTTCCACTTACCCAATATTTGGACCGGGAACAAACCATACCAATATTCATATTTTCGTGATATTATAAAATTCAAAAAAAGGGTATCAGAATATTTAATTGCGTGGCACTTTTGATTAATATTTTTAAATTGAAAATATTTTGAGATTCACTTATAGTGAAATTTTCTCATAGTTCAATAGGACTTTTTTTTTCTTTTTCTTTTTCTTTTTTTTAGTATTGCAGGCTAGCTAAGCTCTTAATACAGCAGATGCAAAACAACTATGAGAATTAATTAGCTAGCCCGACAACAAATTCAATAAAGTTGAAACATTATATAATATAATTCATACCATTTGCATCTTTTTAAGCTCACTTTTCACATAAAAAGCTTGGCCCAAAGTTAGTTATGTGCATAGACTTAGTCTCAAATGCTGGTAACTTGTTCCCTAAAAAACAATATCTAAGTTCATGTATCCGTACATCATGTGACCCCTTTTGAGGCCCCTTAATTTTTTCTTTTTGCTTTTTTTTTGGACACAAATCTCCTCCAAATATATGAAGAAAATTAAATTAGTCCTTGGTAATAGCATTAATATTCAAGGACTCGACTAGATAATTAGTTCAAATTTTTTTGTTCTTGGTACTTCATTTTATATACATATGACAATTCAATTTTGCAATATATTATCCTGCGCACACATATAATGGGAGATTTGGACATCATTACATAGCGCTACTCATAGCAAACGCCGTTATAGACTTACCAGTTACCTCATTCCAAACTAATGAAAGGCAAATCTGTCATTTCACATGAACAATGTTATTTAATTTTTTTTCAGTGAGGAAAGTTGGCCATGAGCTACTTCGCAAAACATATTGGTTTAGGGTATAGGGCATGCCCAGTTTCCTCTCATGTCTGTCTTATCATCTTTTATAAAGACAAAATCTTCATTACTTATGTCGTCAGAACAATACCTCATAAAATCAGGCTCTCCAATCTGATAATATCTTTGCTTGTCCATGATTCCTTCTAATTATTCTTCTCCTTTTCCTTCTTTTTTTTTTTTAAAAAAAAATAATAAATTAATAACTAAACAAAGATAAAGCTTAATTTTCTCGAAGTTGATCAATTATGGATTAAAACTCAAATGGATGTACTAATTGGCACAAAGCCCTTTAGTTAAAGGCTGTGGTAGTTTCGTATTGGTTAGGGATAGCAATGGGTCCGGGTTAGACCCGAATTCCGGACCCGCCCCTAATGGGGCTGGTTTGAAGACTCCTAATTGGGTCCGGGGCGGGTCCCGGGTCTTCATTTTTTGAATCTGAACCTGCCCCGGTTAGTAATTTATATATATTTTTATTTATTATTTTATGTAAATTTATATAATATACATCTATATTTTATATATAAAAGTATATATTATATAAATAGTTACTTAAAAAAATAAATATGATACTCTTATATATAACAATAATTATATAACATTAATAATTAAGTTATGATTTCAAAATATGTGATAATGATGTTTAATTTTTTAAAAATTAAAATATGTTCATAAAAAATTGTAAATAACTAGTGTTTTAGTAGTGCTATTATTTTTTTCATATTTATAAAGTTGTAATAATATTAATTTTCTTAATAAAAATATATATTTTTAATTATTTTTAAAATATAAACCGGGTCTATGAATCCAACCCGGACCCAAAAGGGTCCGCCCGAGTCCAAAGCAAGTCTGGGCCCAAATCCAAAATTTTTCAGGCTGGGCAAATCTCAGATTTGGCCAAACCCGCCCCATACCCGCCTCATTGCCCCCTCATAATTGTACACAAAAGAAAACTCCTAACTGGTGCCATCATTGAGCCTCACCTTCGAAAACAGAGCTTTCTTTATAATTAAAAAAAGAGGGAACTAAGAAGAACAGAGAGACGAATAATTGGTGTACTAATTTTCTATTATGTAACTCATTATTGAATATCTACCATCTTTTCTTTTTTCTTTTTTCTTTTTTTTTTCTTGTTCTCCAACTTTTACCCCACACGAGATTTAATAACATATGACCCTTTCATTCAACAAATACAAATACAAGAGAAAAATATGCGGTAATATATACATACATATATATAGGTTTGTATAATATATATATATATAACATCACACACACACACACACACACACATATATATGTATATATCTGTATTTACACACACAAACACACATATAACCACTATAACCCTAGTAGTTGACAGAAAATCGGGCAAACTTTTGCACTTTTTTATGCCCTCACTTTTGGCTTTTTTTTGGTAAACTAGTTTTTTCCTTTTTAAAATAATAAATTTTGCCCGATTTTCTGTCAACTACTAGGGTTGTATTGGTTATATGTGTGTGTGTGCGCGCGTGCGCGCCTACGCGAGCGCGTGTGTGATGTTATATATGTATATATATATATATTTATGTATGTATATATTACCATATTTTTCTCTTGTATTTGTATTTATTGAATGAAAAGGCCACATGTTATTAAATCTTGTAGGGTAAAAATTGAGAACAATTAAGAAAAAAAAAAGATGGTAGATATTCAATAATGAGCGTGCCTGCGCGCGCGCGTGTGATGTTATATATGTATATATATATTTATGTATGTATATATTACCACATATTTTTCTCTTGTATTTATATTTATTGAATGAAAAGGCCACATGTTATTAAATCTTGTAGGGTAACAATTAAGAGAAAAAAGAGATGGTAGATATTCAATAATGAGTTACAGAACAGAAAATTAGTACACCAATTATTCGTCTCTGTTCTTCTTAATTCCCTCTTTTTTTAATTATAAGAAAATCGGGCAAAAGTATTATTTCTAAAAAGGAAAAAAAAAATAGTTTATCAAAAAAAAAGCCAAAAGCGAGGACGTAAAAACGTGCAAAAGTTTCAGTTCGTGGCCAATCACAAGCCAGATTGCCATGTCATAAATCCTTACACGCATTAAAAAAAAAAAGATCTATTTGATCATTTCTCGGCATGCATTCTTTTCCTTAATTTTCAAGTCTGTCTAAATTTTAGAATATTAGTTTTTGTTTATTAAAAAAAAAAAGAAAAGGAGAAAATTTTAGATTATTTAAAACATAAAATGTAAAATAATTATTTTCTTTAATACATCATTTTAAATGTGACTCAAGATCCAAATATATTGTATGATCAGCGGAGACGGAGCAAAGAGGGATGGAGGGGGCAACCAAATTTATGTCTGAGTAAAATTTATCTGTATTATTTTTTCAAAAAATTTGAATTTCATTCAGCCTAAACTAGAAAAATATCATTAATATTTTATAAAAAATTTATATCGTACTCTCCAAACCTAAAAATTCTGATGATCAGGCTAGCTGCTTAATTAAAGCAACTATATATAAGCACTTTTGAAGGTGGCTTTTGAGTTGCCCATTAGTTCAGAATCCATGCCCATGCGTGGTGTAAATTAAATTAAAGCTTAGCTGGGCCATTTTCTAGCAAAATGCTCTTTGCTCGAATTTGGGGAATATGCTAAATACTTTTTTTTTCTTTTTCTGTTCATTACAGTGTAAATTAAATTAAGAATATCTTAATCTTCGCTTTTTGACATAGTCGTACGAAAAAAGTTATAAAGTTTGCCTTAGAACATGATTCAGTGTTGCACTAATTAATATCTACTCATATCAGCCTCCCGAGATAATTTTTTGTTTATTATAAACTAGCTACAAAGTCAAATATATATATACGAGAAAAAGTTCATAACGCACTTATGAGTGATATTAGGTGGCTCTTTTATTAGTCTCTAAAAACTATAAATCAGAACGTTCTTAATTATATGTGAGTATTGTGTTTATCAATCTACTATAAAGAATATTTTGAGATGAAAAACAAGGCATGTGTGTGTGTGTGTATATATATATATATATATATATATAGGATCATCCTTCAATCAAACAAAGGACTCATAGGCAAAAAAATAGGTTAAATATCGCATAAAAATATAAAATATATGTTGCCTACTATAAACTAGCTAGAAAGCCTCTATATATATATATATATATATACGAAAAAAAAGTTCAGAACCCAACTATTGGTGATATTAGGCGACTCTTTTATTAGCCTTTAAAATTCGTGTGTACGAACATTCTTATTTATATGGGGATTATTGTTATTTTCATCCGTTATGTTTAGGAGTGTATATTTGTTATCCGTTAAATATTCATTTTGCAATTTTGGTTTTATATGTTTTGAAAATATTGCAATTTCAGTCCAATTTTATTGGAATCCGTCGAAATTCGCTGACGTGACATCACAATTTTACGCACCACGTAAGCGAATTCCGACGGATTTCGGTGAAATCGGACTAAAATTGTAATATTTTAAAAGATATAGAATTAAAATTGCAAAATACATACTTAATGGGCCAAATACATACACCCTCAAGCATAACTGACAAAAATGCGAATTATCCCTATTTATATGTGTGTATTATGTACGTTTATCAATCTATTATTAAGAAAGTTCTAAAATGAAAAACAAGGATTTTATTGAAAATATACAAATTTCGCTCCTCATTGAGGTTTATTATAAATATATATTGACATGGCATATTTTTAATAGACATTTTCGATCGACCCCCGCACGACACGTGTCGCCTCCTCTAAGTGCTCAGGTCGGCAAGCATGGTTACTCACTGGACTAGCGACCCACTGAACTCATCCCAACGAACTCGGGTGGCCAACTCCTATATCGATCGGATCAAGCACCTCAATTCCTTGAGCTCATCCCTTCGATTCCCTCGATTGGTATCATTGTCGACCGGGACCATACCGAATCCAACGGATCCTTGCCAGCATTAAATGTTCCATCAGTCCAAAGTGAAGGGTTACCACCTAACCCTACGCCTTATTAATAGAAGGGCAACTAATGTCCATATGCCCTACCCTTAGGCTTATGGATCACTCCACCTTATCAAATGGCAGCCTACCGAGCCTAAGGGTCCCATAGGGAACAACCTACGTGGACACACTATAAAAGCTCTAACATTTATAGTAAAAGGACATCATTGATTGTTTTTAACCTCCTTACTCTGCTCAAATCTCTACAAAATCGATCAATTGACTTAAGTATCGTAGGGTCTTAGCCGAGACCTATCTCAACTAGCTTACATTGTCTTTCCCTTGTTGCAAGTCAACTTCCCAATCAAATACCTCTACTTTCACACTCGACCAGTTTTCGATCAAGGTCGATCAACTTCCAAATTCAACCCGCATGACATATATATGTGTGTGTGTGTGTGTGTGTGTTAAATAGTCTCATCCTTCAATAAAACAAAGGACTCATATATAGGCAAAAAAAATAGGTTGTTAAATATCCCCATAAAATATATGTTGCAATGACTTTATAAGAGTGATGATATCTTTAGGTATGTTTGAAAGGTTAAAAATAGGGCGAATTATACTGACCACTCCTAAAATTAGGTTAATTTACGAAAAAAAATTTGTTGTTTTAAAAATTATCAAAAACCTCCTGAGGTTATACCCATGTTACAACTAGCACATAACCTTAGGTTGACTTATTTCTCTTTTCGAAAATATCACACTGACCACCCCTGAGGTTAGGCTAATTTATGAGAAATCCCCTGTAGTTTCAAAATTACCAAAATTCTTCTGAGGTTATACCCATATTACAACTAATATTTATCCTTAGGTTGACTTGTTTCAAGGTGGGAATGTAAAGTTGATAGGTATTCTCCTGAGGTGAATTTTGTTATATATTTTCAAAATGAGAAATAGTTCATTATAATTTAATAAATCAATAGGGGGTTTATTATAAGAGTTCAATTTATATTTTTATACTTAACCCTTCAAAGCCGCTTCTGACGTTTGTCGTACATTGTTCTTCCATTGTCTTCACTATCGCCGGCATATTAAATGACCACTTTATCATATTTATTTTGGGCAGTGAAATCGGCTAGTGATTGTCGGCGTGTGGAGCCGATTTTTCTTCCCAAAATAAATATAATGAAGTGGTCATTCAATATACCTAATAGAAGAATGGTGTTCGGCAAGCATCAGAAACGGATTTAAAGGGTTAAGTATGAAAATATAAGTTGAACTCTTTATCACGAACCCCCTGTTGATTTATTAAATTATAATGAACTAGTTCTCATTTTGACAATATACAACAAAATTCACCTTAGAGGCATACCTATCAACTTTACATTCCCGCCTTGAAATAAGTTAGTCAAAGGGTAGGTACTAGTTGTAACATGGGTATAACTTTAGGAAATTTTTGGTAATTTTTGAAACTGTAGAGGGTTTCTTGTAAATTAGTCTAACCTCATGGGTGGTCGGTGTAATTATTTCAAATAGGGAAATAAGTCAACCTAAAGCTAACTAGGTGCAAGGTGATAATTGTAATATGGATATAACGTCAAGGGGATTTTCATAATTTTTGAAACAATAGGGATTTTTTCATAAATTAACCTAATCTCAGGTATAATTCACCCTTAAAAATATATAATGCTTGATATATGGAGTGCTTCAAGAGTCCATATAATATGATGATTAATTATATATATTTTGTGCAATTAAATTACATAACTAATTAAGCTCTCTAATTAATCCTAACTCTTGTTCGTCCTGCAAAGATACCCTAATAAACCAATTAGCCATTCACCACATGCAAGCCAGGGTTCACCCCTGACGTCGTTCGTCCTACTATGCCTTTAGGGTTTTGCTAAAACGATCGAGTTTTGTGATAGCACGTCTAGATATATATACATATATATATATATATATGTGTGTGTGTGTGTGTGTATGTGACCTTTTTATGGGCAAAATCATAATATTTTACGCCTTTTTTATCCTAACTTTTTGTTATAATTTAACCTGCGGGTTTCAATTATTCTATCCCATAGGGGTTTAAACAAATTAATATTAGAACAAACCAATCTTGTCTTCTTTTTTTTTGTTTTTTTTGCAAAAATGAAAGATAAAAACACTGTTTGAGATTCCATGATCATTTGTCAGTTCAAAGTATGTAATTAGCATAGACAATTAGTGCTTACTTAGCCGATAGCTGTCTCCTCCTCGCCCGACTAATACCCTACTGCCCTACAAGAATCCTTGGGCTAAGACACATCAATTATAAGTTTTAATTAACTAAAACATATATATATTCGCACATATAATGATGTTGTTTTGTAACTTGTTAAAGAATGATTTGATTTAATTTAATTAGTTAACTTCATGTTTTCTATTCATTGTATAAGTATTAGCAACTTTGTCTGGTGGGGACCTCTAAACTGGGGAGTGCCACCAATTACCTTAACGCATTCGATTAAGATATTGTTCTTAATTAAAGGCCCTAGATTCCAGTAATGATCATAGTGGGTCATCACTAATTAGTCCCTTTTTGAAGATGCTAATTAAACAAATTGTGTAATGCTATCTTTTGAAGCGCAAACAATTGTTAGGTGCTTTTTAGTACACTTGCTAAAGGGTATTTCCCAAATTGATTTAGAATAATTTAAAACGTAAAGAAAAGATAAAGGAAGAGTGTGTGTGTGTGTGTGTGTGTGTGTGTGTATACATGTCCATTATTTGTGGCCACCAATATAAAAGAACTGGTTAACACTAGATTAACAGCTTTTGAACGTACTTGTGTGACCATTTACTATTAAATTCTTTGATGGGTTTAAAGGTTTTCATCTTTGTTTCTTTTTCTCTACCGAATTAGGTCATAGGCTTACAAATGAGATATATACTTTTCTTTCATGGGACACAGATATATATGTATATATACATATATTTCAATTGAAAAATGAGAGAGAACAAATTTCGTATCGACGGTAGAATTAAAAAGACAGAGAAAAAAAGTCGAAAAGAATTAGACCAACGTCTAGGTTTTTTTTCCCTTAACATGACCTACACTTACGAAAAATTTCACATAAATCTTTCAAAAACCTCGCAACTAATACCAATATTGTCAACTAATCAGAATGATCGATTATTGGACGACCTATATAATTACGCCTCTAGCACTCTGTTACCCATTTTTGTGCTTCTTTTCTAGTTTCATATGATGAGCTCCTTTATTTTATTTTATTTTATTTTATTGGTTTTAAAAAAAAAGAAGGGAATCTGGACATTTTTTAGAAATTAAAGCATTAAATAGTCAATTATAAAAAGAATCAGAAATAAATAAAAACCACGCAGTGTCCATCTAGTCTAGGATTAGAAATAATCAAATGGGACCCAGAATAAATGGGCTGTTTAACTGGGCTAATATGTATCGCTAGGGCCGACAATATAATCTCAGTCCATACAGCTGCACAATATCTTGACAGGAAAACAAAATCGGAAAACAGTGATAACAACATAAGTCTAACAAAAAGGGACCAAGGTTCTTTTAAAACCTGATTCAGCTCAGTTTATCTACAGTATATGAAGAAACAAAAATGTGAAATTAGTCTATATTGCTGCCAGTAGAGGTTAATGGCTCTGCTTTGTAACGATTTCTTTCGATAGTTCCCAAATCATACAGTCCCAACTTTCCCCTTCTTCTTCATGCGAACGTGCAAATTATAATAAGAAATCCAGGTCTCGTAAAAGTTTGACAATTGCTGAGGGATGCACCTTACATTTTGAGAAAAAGATTATTCGACTTTAGCTACACCTCCAGCGGGCATGCTGCTGTCGGCTACTGTCTCCTTCACAAACCTAAAGTAGCAACAGAAACGAGCAAATTATTATCATCATATGTAGCTAATATGAATCACGAATTCAGAAGCTGAATGCCATATTGATCTAATAACAACTAGCTAGTAGATTGGAGCACGAGTAATGTTGGGGGAAAAGTAATACCTTGCCAGTTTATCTTGAGATGATTGTAGAACATAGATAGCGAGAACGAAAGAAAGCATCAGCCCTGGTTGTTGATCAATTGAATAGACTTTAGAAATACGTCGAGAATTAATTCCAACATATATGAAATTTAGAAAGGAACTGTTAATTCTCAGAGCCATAACTAACATGAGGCTGTACACATTCAATGCATTTAAGCATGACTATCTCTTCAATTGATGATTTATTTCAATAAAAATGTAATTTTACCTGATCCAAATAGAACATAAAATCCAGAAGCCACATCTATCTCTGACTGCTCCTCCCTGTTAATCAGAAAATATATTCAGCTAAATGTTATACGGCAATAGCAACAATAAATGCATCATAAAAATACCTATTGAACATGGAAAGTTCACTTCTCCTACCTAAGATCAATATTTGAATAATAGAAAATGTATCTGACTATCTCCACAAACCTAAATTCAGAAGTACAATAGATGCACTTGCAGACTTTGGCTGGTTCTTACTAAATCCTAATTTTCCACCAGATCAACCAAAAGAACCCATTCATTAATAACCAAAGGATACAAAGAGAAGCTTACCACGTGTATCTGACAAGAATATGTTTTGGCCAGTGTTGCTGATCCCAAAATTGCTTACTAATATCTGGATGAACTTCTACATCTGTCAAGCATAAAAATGGATGAGAAACTTCACCTAGTGGCTGTTAAACAATTGGATTGACAGAAAACCATTGAAGAAAGATGCAAATGCAAAGTAAGATAACAAGTCAGAAAGAGTAACATACAGCTTTTAGGCATTTCTACAACTTTAGCAGTAACACCAAGCAAATCACTGCCCGAGTACCTCTGGACAAGAAATGTGAATCTTAATTAGCATAGAAATCAAACTAATAAACTCATCATAGATGTTACCATACACAGCCACACTATTCTCCCATTTACAGTTAAATATAATAAGCTGAAAATTATCTAGCTCCACAAAACAAGGAACTGGTGCCATGGAATCAAATATTACACAAGATGAATTCATATCCAAACTAAAGCATTTCCAAAATCCATTATGAGGCCCAATTCCATTCCACCATACAAAGGATACCAAGTTTTTCATACTATATGAACAACGTTTCTATCAAAAGCTGGTCTTACCAGATGCATCTCAATCATTGGGACCTCCGTACTCTTCCGGTTGATCACAAAAAGCCATGGAACATAAAACTTTTCTCGTCCAACTTGAAATGATCTACACCGCAATCATTCACAGCACAGACATCATGATGTATTCAAATAATCATAAACATAAAAGATGACAGCTGAATGTTCTGGTATGAGTTCTGTTTAATTGAAATGAAATAAAACAAAACAAGAAGAAAGAAAGAAAAAGAAAATACGCAGGACGCGATCCACATGCAGAAAATTGGAATACCAGCGTTCAATGCTCTTGGAAGGACACTTGAATATTCACGGAGAAACTCTTAGCAGCCATTTACAAGTTTCATAACAAATTCACGCCATAAAAATCATCAAAACTCAACAACTGAGCTAGAAGTTAAGTTACGAATTCCAGCATATGTGGGTGGAAGCATTTAACAATCTAACCCAAACTCCAAAGGTAGCTCCAAATAATATGTTAACCATACCGACACACATAATTCACATTATTATAGAAAGCAATCAAGTCAGGGGGAAAAAAAAAGAACATTTCTTCAGAAGCCTTCAAAATATTGATGATATTCATTATTACCATACTGAAACCCAATAGTAGTAACAGAGATAACTCGAGCCATACATTTTATACGGATCAGCTCCAGTATATCCGGTAGGTTTCGGTATCGGAATCAACGCCTGCAAACCAAAACGAAGCGGCAATTAATGCTCCAAACAAGGAATCCCCAAAATCACATCAAGCCAAAGCAAACCCTAAATGAAACAAACCTCACGATTAACAGCGAACATCGGGCAATGCCTGCCGATCATATCATGCCAAACGGTCCTCGACTGCAAAAATTCTCCGATTCAACTCTCAATTGATCATCAACAGCTTTCATTTTTCACAAACCAAATTCACATCAAATTCGTGAAAATAAGAGAGAGGGAGAGAATTACAGAGTGGTATTGCCCCATGCGGCTCATGGGAACGATGTCACCGGGTCTATAAGCGAGTGAACTCGGTAGCGCCGAACTCAGCACGAGCACCAGCAGCGCCGCCGTTCGAGCGGCGGTTCTGTAAATTCTCGCCATGGCCGCCTCAGTCGCCGATCTCAGGGTAACAAAAGTGTTTTAAAACATTTGGGAATTGACTCAGATTTCAATTTGACTTTTAGGCCACCAGGGCTATTGATAATACCAGAGCAATTTCCCTAATGTCAGAGCTAAATTTTAAGAAATTCCCATATTGCCCCTCGCGTTTAAATTATGGTTAAGTTTTTACTTTTTAGATTATTAAAGATAAGACTGCTTTTAGATATTTAAAGCAACTAGATTATAGATTTATTTTTTTTAATTACTATTTAGTTGATTTCAGTGCAGAGTTATATATTTATATTGACCATCATTTTTTTTCCACCAAAGATGCATATTTTATCTTCGATTATAGTTAGTCTTCTCTCTCTCTCTCTCTCTCTCTCTCTCTCTCTTTTATTGATAAAAAATTCACACACAATTTTTTTTAATGATCTTTTTGTATCATAAAATCATAATTCCTTATTTGTTTCTCTAATTTCTAATTGTCCCATATACTCGAAAATACAAATAATATAAAAACAAGAATTTAATAAATACATATTATTCATCCAACCACCCAATTTAGAGCTTAGAGTATAAGCTCGTGTGGCAGAAAATATAAGTCTCAATTTCAAGTCAAAAATCTATCTATATATTTGAAAGAGGTATTTTCAATAAAAATATCTCCCTCTCTCTCTCTCTCTCTCACACACAACAAGGACATAAAAAATATAATAGTAATTTTCAATAAAAATATCTCCCACTCTCTCTCTCTCACGCACACACACAAAAAGGACATAAAAAATATAATAGTAATTTTCAATAAAAATATATATAGATAACAAAAATTCTAATTTAAATATTACGTAATACCATCAAATACGTTATAATTTAATAAATATTAGGAATGTAAATATCAACATAATGTCATTTATGATAAATTTCTCCTTAAAAATTATAAAAAGCATTCAATTAAAACTTACGTCAAAAGATGAATTGATATCTGAAATGAGGTTATTTATAACAAAACAAAAAGAGATATGAAAAGATTCAAAATATTTACAACATCTAAAATATATCTAACGCAAGTTTAGGGTGAAAATGTTTATTTGGAGATTGTAGAAGGAGATTCACAACATCCAAATTACATCAAGAGTACTTGATGTTTCATACTTTAATTATTATTTTATTTGCTTATTATTATTATTATTCTTTTATGTAAAATAAATTTTAGTTTTAATTTATTTTATGATGCTTCACATCCATATATGTTTAGGTGCATAAAAAATATAGTGTCGCATATTCTAATGGGGATAATAGTCCATTATTTTGTGATCTATTAATTTAGAGTATCTCTTAATTTATCATTCGTAAATTTAATATTATCTAAAAATTTTATTTATAACTTTAGTTTTGATCACATATTTAGATTTTATTTTGTTTTTTATTTTTTGATATGATTTTTTTGGCACGACAATACTTTTCTTTTTTAAAAAATTTAAAAGCTTCTAGTATGAGTAAAATATTATTGATTTAATTATTGAACTGCATTGAAAATTATTTAAAGTAAAAGTTATTTTACATTAATAGAATATTTTATTTTATCTTTTTATACA